>JAXGGA010006101.1:0-72368 GCA_038373865.1 Uloborus plumipes
TGAACCACAATTTGGGAACAGTTTTTTTCCCGAAAAAAATTTAAAAAAAAAAGGAAAAAGTATTTAAATTCGGTCATTGTTGACACTTTTTTAAAACTGGAATACAAAATAGAAATTAAACTTTGCAGAAAAAAAAAACGTGGTTCAATTTTTTATGCTGATAGTTTCTTTTAGTTAAATACCAAACATATTTTGTCTAGACAAATACTTTTCTACAGCCATGCGTGAAAGAGGCCTATCTATCTTTTTCATCAAAAAAATTTGCTCATATTCCTTATACAGTTAAATAAGAAGTTAATAATATTTGTAATTAAAAATAATGCAAAAAAAATGAAAGAGCAGATAATTTTCTAGAATGAAAAAATGAGTATCTAAAATATTTTCTTTCGCAGTTATAGTGCATAAAATTCGACGTATTAGTTTTGCGAGGTTGAAGAGTTGTATTTCCCTTTAATTATTACATTATTTTCTTTTCCCTAATAATTAAACCAATTCTTATTTTTTGCGAAAAAAAACAAAAATTAACAAACAATCCAAATGTGATGATTTGATGTAATGTATTATAACTTAAAAAATCCTATATAATTTAAAAATAGTATTTTTTTCTCTCTTTCTTGTTTTTAAAGTCATAATCTCTTAGTTCTTTGCCGTTTGCTTAAAAAGGGCATTTCCCATAACATTCATGATCCACATTGGTAGCAATTGAAATTTGCAATGTTCACCTCTCAATTCCCCACTAGGTGAAGGTAACTAAGTTATCACTATGCGGATCCGCACTAAAAATTTTCAATTTTGCATACAATGTTTAAAGTTAAATCAATAATGTAGGAATCTCTTAAGTTCCATAAAATCAAATAAAGTTGATGCTGACTAGTTTCTGGATCTTAACAATTCACCAACTGGTGGTAGAGTTTCAAACCGGAACGTAAGATGTGAGACGCCAGTGTCGAACCGCTGCGTCACCCAACGGACGATAGTCTAATATATAATGTGCTAAATTGAAAGACGTTAGAGGTAACAGGACACAACGTTAGAGGTAACGTTAGAGGACGTTAGAGGTAACAGGACAGGTTGGCCTTTTGTGCGTGACAAAAGGCCAACATTTAGGAGAAGATTGCCCAGTAAATTTTGTCGAAAATCACGTAAAGGATGTAGTAGAGGCGATAAGTCGCTAATACGGATGTGAGGCTACTGTAATTACAGTAGCCTCACATCCGATCACGACCGATATGCATTACATTACATGTAATGCATATCGGTCTGTATTTTTTCCATCGTCAGATGTTGTATGGGGTTGAGTCAAGAGCTACAGCAACCCTTTCACCAATTCCTAGAAAGTCCAGCTCTACATTATCACGCTCTTTTTCCCTAAATGTCGGTTTTTGTCCTATACCATAATTACTGAAATCATTGTTTTCTAGGCAATGCCATACACGCTGTGTCCCTTCTTCCCTTTTTTATATTATTTTATGTATGTATGTACCTTTTTGAATTATAAATATTAAATCGAATTTCATTTTACTTCCCTTACAGTTCCTCCAGCAGTGGTGATGCAACCTGTTGGTGGTGTAATAGTGAATGAGAGTGACACAGCAGTCATCTATTGCACGTACGAAGCTAATCCTTTCAACGTAACAGACGTGCAGTGGTTTCACGAAGGCAAACAGCTAGCGGTACCAACTCAAGGGAAATACGAACCTGGAGGTCAAGGATATCCTTCCCTTACCGTTCGTAACGTCCAAAAGGAAGACAGAGGGATGTACTCTTGTGCGCTGTCCAACGCCATTGGGAGAGGAAATGCAACGAATTATGCTGAATTGAACGTTCTATGTGAGTACTGTTGATTCTTGGTACAGTTTCACCAATTAGCTTGCACATAGGGTTTTAGAACCAGAAATAATTTTGTTGATGCATTTTTTTCTGATTATAAGTACTTCTATGGGGAAAAAGGTAACTGTTTGAATGCACTAGTGTCTTGGAAGAAAATCCTTACTTCTCTGACTCTTTACATAAGTTTTATTTTTATGCAAAGATGTAGATCCAACTTTTAAATTAATAATGGCTAACAAAGTAAATTTCGTCTTCATGACAAAAGAAGGACGATTTGCAACTTTGTCGATTTTTACTTTCTGTCAGCTTTAACTATTCATATGTTTTTTTTTTTTTTTTTTAAATACATATCTTGGTTTTGACAAGATTTCCTTTCACCTTCTCACCCAGATACCGCTACAAAAATAGTTACTAATTCTGTCATTTATATTCATGAAGCTTCAGGTAGAAAAACTACTTTTCTTAAACTCTGGTTCTTCAAAAGAGCCTGAGCCATATGCTATTAGCTGACCATTCTCAACAATGAACTTTCCCAAACTGCAGAAATGTGCAAATGTATCATCACCAAGGAATCATTACGTCTATAAACGTTCTACAGTAACTTAGAAATGGCCTTAGACCTTTGTAATCCGTAATGGATAGAAATCTTTTGCGTATAAAACTGTATCTATAGATAGTTATAAAACCTTGACGCGTCCGCGCCGTGACCTTTTTATACTTTGGCCTTTTATTTCACTCGTCTTTTGGTGGCGATTACATTTTTTCCCTTTTCGTTTTCTAGAAGATTGCTCCTTTTTCCTAAAAATTGCCTTCCAGCATAAAACACGGTCTTCATCCATTTTTCCCACAGCGGGCAGTTTTGGGTTAACAGCACAGAAGGGCACAAAATGGCGCGGAACAGAAACGAAAATTTAAGGCAGTTCGTGGTCGGAATGCTGATTCAAGTTCGAGCGTCCGAACGAACAAAGATCGTGAGGCTCTTTCTCTTTCTTGCTTTCTTTCTTCTGGTCCATCGCAATTTCTGGTGACTGTCTTTCTTCTTGTGTGTGATAGTTTGATATGCAATTTCTAAGAAAGCTTTTTATCTCGCAAACGACGTTACGAATCACGTCTAAGTACTGAAAGAGAGATATTGCACATTTATTGTCCCCATCCCCAAACCAGTTATCTAAGAGTCGCGCTCATCACTGATATTTTTATGTAAGTTCCACTTTTTATAATTGAAATTAGATGCATTAGAACTTCTGAGTAGTCTCAGCAAATACATTTTAATCAAGATGATATACGTTGTATTTTACAATACTCGGTTACTTTAAAACAGTCGTATCCAATTTAGAAATTTTGCGTCGTTGCCATGGAAACCGTACGAAAGGAAACAACTCCACTTTTTTATGCATGCTGTTGAGGCACTTCATTTATGTTGTGTTTATCATATAAGGCTTACGCTTTTATTTATACCCTTATGTCTCAGTTATTTCTCAACATTTTCTGATAAATCTAGCCATACATAAATAAAGCAAACATTTCTGAGAAAAAGTTGTGCTTTTTTGATGTTGATTTTTCAACAGAATAATATTTTACGCATAAAGCAATTTTAACCGTTTGCATTTAACCTTTGTTGCAAAAGCTAAGTGGGGAAAAAGACGGCCATTAGAGGAAAAATGAGGAGAGTGGGAAATTTAATTTTACTTTGAGCCGCCAGCTCTCGTTACACGGGGTATAAAAACAAAGAGTACTGAAACTTACCTCCAAGATAGTTTGCAAACTTAACTTCTATCAGTAAAGATTTTTTATAACAACTTAGAATATTATGAAGCGTAAAATGGAAGATTTAAACAATGTCAAATACAGCGGCCCCCACTTATATGGATCACATTTGTTCTAAACAGTTTTGATTCAAAAAAGCGGCTGATTTGATAAAGCGGCAAGTTCTGTAAAGTCGTATTTTGATCTGTTAATGATGATTTGATTCAGTAAATTTTGATTCAATTAACCACTGATTCAATTAACTTGTGTCCACTGCATAATCTTACTAAGTAGCTAATCTGTGTAACTTCGTTTACCAGTCTTTTTATTGGCAAAAACGATGCAAAATGTAATTAAATACATCAAAAATAAATAAATCAACATAAAAGACGTAACTAAAGAATTTTAAATTCTCTAAACTACCCTCTAATTTCTATACCTCAGTGTGTACCATAAGTTTAAAAAAAAAGTCATTTTCTGCTTTATTAACTAATATGGGCAAATTTTACTATGCTTTAGTATTTTGCGATATTAGTGAGCATATATCTAAAAGTAAGCTCCATTGAATTGGTACAATTGCAAGTGAGGAAGGTAGAAGTAATCGTTTAAAAAAGTTAGTGTTCAACATCGTTTTAACAAAGATTTGAAGTAATGACATTAATTATAAAAGAGTAATATGAATCATTTCTTTTTTCAATGTTTCATCAAAAAAAAAAAAAGTAAAAGTATTTAATTGGTGGTAATCTGACTTCAAATAGTGTAAAGACTTCTTGAAAACACACTGCATTAAAATATAAAAAGGTCAAATAAGTTGTAAATTTTAATGAACTAAACTACAGAAAGGACTCCGTAAAATATTTGACAACTGCAACCTTTTTTTTATATCAGAAAAGAAGGAAAACAAAATGAAACACATTTATGTACCAAAAATAACAGCATGGTAAAATGATTTTTGTTCTGAAGCGTAGGAAGTAAATTTTTATAAGTAATACTTCGCTTCTTATATATCCGCATACACATAAAAGACCAAAAGAAACAGTAACATATATATACGGGCGAAAAAACTTATTCTCCAACGTTCTGTTTATTCAATGACGCAGATGAAATGTAACCATAAAAGTATAACTTTTCTCTTTGCGTGCATTTTATCATAAAACGGAGCGCATGCTAGCGTAAGCGGGAATGAAAATAATGTAGCATATATTTTCAGCATATTGTTTTTTTTTTTTTTTAAATCACTTTTTTTTTTCATGCTAAGTAACATAAAGGCATTTTCAGAAACGAAATAAGTCGGTATAACTGTGGATTTTTACGACTACATTGTTAAAAGTGGTATTGCAATAATTTTGAAAAAAATCGCATGATAAAGGACATTATTTGGTTTTTATGTCATAATTGTTTTTCACCTTTTAAAAGTTAATTTTAATGTCACCGCATTTATATGCGTTTCTCCCATCTGGTGCTACATACGCAACACAGTTCCATTAAAAAGTTAATCAAAGCTTCACAAAAGTTTTCTCACAATAAATTAGTTGAGTCTTTTTCAGTAATAAATTCATTTTATATTCAATTGTTTTTAACTGCTCTAAACGTCAGTCCAATCTAATAGTCCAACTTAAGCGACGAAGGTTTGGTTCTATAAGGTATTGATAAGTTTTATATTTTCTTCTGTACTATCATGTCTGATTATGGATAGTCATTGCGTACTTTTGGTTAAATCTTAACCGGAAAAAGTTTGTTTTGGAACTTTATCTTTGCTAGTACTCCATTTCTCTAATAAGTATTATATTCGTTTCAGGGAATTTTCTATTTGCTAATTCTACGTCGTTTTTTGTTAGTTTTCTAGAGAAATATCTGACTACTTATAAGATAAAGAACAACTTAATTTACTTATCACATCGATCATCTGCGGATTATTCATTTAGTATTTTTTTTCTTTTTTTTTGACTGAATTACTCACCTGGCTAAGTCTGGCTCTTAGGTTATGTCTTTTCCGGCTTTTCTTCTGATACCGTTTCACCCTTATTCGTATTAAGGTAGAATTTTTTTCAGATTGTCTCGATTTTAAGGTTAAAGTAAATTATAAAGAACACTATTATCGTATTCAGTTTTTGTGACAGTTTTTTCAGCTTGTGTAAAATTCTAGAGACCGAATTCCACTCTTATTTCTCTGAAACGCCGAGGCAATTGTAAAGTAATGTATAAAATATACCAATGACAGTTAAAATACTTACATTATTTTACATACAATATTTTATTACTTATTTTAAGTGTTCAAACTTTCCTTATTTGCACTATGACTTATGCACCGAATTTCATTTTTTATTTAATTAATAATCAAAAAGTACGTACTTTTACCATCAATATTACCTTTAGCAGCTTTTGAATTCAGAAGGTTTTATTATCAGAATGATTTTATAAATCGCGAACCTCATTCAAGAGAAAATAAAATAAGTAATTTCTTACAACTTAAAGAGAGAGAAAGAAAAAAAAAAACTTGAAAGTGTAACGAAATGTAACGAATAAATGTCAAGTGTAAAATCATTGAAGCAAACGACAGTCAACAACTTGATCCCTAGAAGCAGGACGTTAGAAGAGCTTACCGGAAAATTTTGTCACGTATTGGGGATCCATGTTGGCAAATGCTTTTATTTTCCAAGAATCGTTGATTTAACAACATAATTGGGATGATTTCCTCATTTGTGTTTTGATGCGGTTTTACTATTCATTTTTATGAACTAATGTATCTAACATATGTTCCTTTAATTGATAAGCCAACGGTAATTATTACACTCATTGCCAAGCACATTCCCGGCTATTGTTTCGGGATTATAATTTCTAAACCTTAAAAGGCTGTAGGTTATTTAATACAATATGCTTTTTTTCACCCAAATTTTCGAACATGCATATGCTTTACACACTAAATTTTATTTACGCTGTCTCTAGTTGCAATCAAATTGTATTTAATTTCACAATATGCAATACACAGAGTAGCAATGATTTTTTTTTAAAGTGCTAATTCATAAATTTCTAAATGTACATTAGCATGCCAATATCTTCTAGAGAAAGATATTGAATAATTCATACGTATACAATGAAACATTATGGAAACGTCCAAAGCATTTAAATTAATGTTCATGTTATTTTGTGATTAAGCGGATATGATTAATAAGATAACCTTTGCTCCTGTCTGAGATCAAAACAAAAAGATTTTTCTTTTTTATTCATATTTCACGTAAAAGAACGCGTAAAAAGTTTCTTAAACACATTGAAATCACTGGAAGCAATACATGGTTTTCAATTCGGTGAACAATACTCCTTTTCCTTTGAAACAATATAAATTTCTCTTTTTGGTAAAAGCTTTTCAGAAAATTGTATTCTCGTAAATTGATTTCGATCTACATTTCCAATTCACTATTCGTAACATTTTTGAATTCGTGTCTTTTCTAAGAAATCGATTCATTTTCTGAGGTGGAACATCAGGTATACTTCGTACAAAACAGTATTCTCCTTAAGTTTTTTTGTTCCTTTTTTTTAATAAAATATGTTTTAACCAATTGTTAAATGTCTCTTCATTTCAATAAAGTGTCATTTTTACAGGAAAATTAAAATATTTCAGGAAGCATGTGCTGCACCCATACATAACCTGTGCTACTCATGTAGTATCTCTAGAAGGCGCATACTTCTGAAATACCAGCCCATAATACGTGTAATGAACACATAAATACATGTTACACTTTCAGTCATGTAATACTTATGCTTAACGTAAAGTCATATAACATATGTGCTGCACACATAACCTCTTAATTCCTATATCATTCCAAATGTTTAACTTTTTTATATTGTGTTGCTATACCAACTAGTTTGCTGTTAGTATTGGAAATTGCTTCTTTATTTTGCAAATTGAAGAATTCGTTATTATTACGTCTTGTTTAACCAATGCGTTCATATATAAATGTTACGAAAATATCATCCTACACAACCTTACATGATTAAATAACAGAACTGAAGAGTATTATAATAACGGAAAACTGCAATACGGTCATTGTGTAAGGAATCTCAATGTATAGGATGCTTAATTCAACTGTATATTACCGTTCCGTTTTTTTTGGCTTTTAACAATACTGCATTCTTTGAGCGAAATTTCAAACCAATAGATTGCCAATATGTACTGTAAAAATTAATCATCTTAGGCCTTTTTACAGTATTAAACTAAATACTGAGTGATCGGATTTTAGTTATTCTAATGTAATCTTCCATTTGTGAAACATTTTTTGCAAGATTTCTAGTGTAGAAAGATTTGTTCACATTTTTAAATAAACATTATTATTGAGAAGCTTTTTTCCACAGTTGTTCCACATGTTTTTTTTTTTTATGAACTTATCATTTAAAAAAGTTCTACCTCCTGTTTAAAGCGGGTGTACTTATTATCATAAAAAATTTTGTAATTAAAAGTATTGCGAGCCATACATATAATCTATGCTGAAATGTTATCCATTTGAAGCTACGAAGGGGTGAGGGGATACAGACCGGTTGTTTAACATTTTGTGAAAGTAGTATATTCGATACGTTGATTAAAGCACATTTAACTTTTCCCAAAAACTGGTGTATAACCACCGTACCAACTCCAAGAAAATATTTGCTGACAGGCTTTTCAAAAATATGCATATCCTATTGTTCAAACAACAAATATCAAGTTCGACATTTTAGAAAATTTATTTTGTTTTTAAAAGAATCTGTCATATTGTTAATTTTTAAATTTAATTAATGATTTTTTTATATTTTACAGTTGTATATTTTTGGTCATGCATTTTTTTTCCGCAAATAGTTAGGAATATCAATTAGACAATATCGTAAACTTTCTGCTTTATATTCTAAAATTCGTCAGTAAATGACAAGGGATAACGATAAAATTCAATTAAAAGAATCCTTGATGTTTAAACAGCTCTTGCAATCTCTAACGCGTAATTTTTGACGCAGCTTTTTGTAAGGAGTACTTAATGCATGAATAATTAAGGATTTAATCCAACGACAAAAAACTAAAAAGTGCAATTATGCAATTTGTAACCATGTTATTAGTTAATTTTCACAAAAATATTTTTCATCGCATAATAGTTTTTTTTTTTTTCAATTTTAAATGAAAGAAGAGTTTTTAAGTTAATAGAGTTATTATTTTAATAAAATATTCTTTTCCGGGAAAAATTGACAGTTCCGGATAGCTATATTTGCAGACGAATAGTTTGTTCAATTTAACGCTTGGACAGAAATTTTCCCGAAGAAATACAAAAATGCAAGCAAAAAATATTGTTAAAAAACACAAAATATGTCACGCTGTTTTTGTTCTGCTGATAACATGATTAATTAATAATGAAAAAAGATCTCGATTGCGTCATTTGTAAACACTCAACCGTGCATAATGGCAATCCATGCATTAAACTCGGTGCGTTTTTTTTCTTTTATTTAACTAAGCAACCGACTAACTGACACAAGTCACTTTTTTTCTTAATAATTGCTAAAGAATTTCATTTCATATGCAGCAAAAATGTTTCTCGGGAGAAAAAAAAATTCTAAAAAAGAAAAAGAATTAAGATGACTTGAATATTTTGCTGGAAGCTAACTTTTGACACCAAAACATTATCATGCTTAAAATTGAAAAATCGTGTAAGAAGTAACATTACCAATAAATAGTAATATGGTAACATCAGAAATCGTATCACACCTTAGAAAAAGCCTAAAGACTACACATAACTGCGGATTGAATTATAATTCGTAGTAGATTCTCTATATTTTAAATTAAGAAAATGAACGGAATTTCTTTTATTCTGTATGAGTGATTTCCCTTTTTTCGAAAATGTAATCTACCTTAGTTAAGTTATGTTTCGTTTTTGGAAACTAGATATTAAAATGCTTTCTTTTTTGAATATTAGCTTGCATTTCTATGAAAAGTCTTCAAATCATTTAACGTCTATAATTTTCATCCAAACTGAAGGATATATACTCGTATGGCATAACTTTCCCATACCTTTTAATTATTTCTATTCAATTCTAGAAATAACGTACGTACATAATCATATACTTCTGCTATTTTTATGTACAAAAATACATTTTACAGAAAAGACAACCTTGCTAAGAAATGTTACCCCATACTATAAATCCTAAACTGTAAATATTAATATAAATTGTATTGACATTATGTAGGAAGAAAAGGTATTTTAGTACTCAGTTCAAATGTAATTTTTTGAGTATTGGTAATAAAGGAAGCACTTTTACATAAGTTACACCAAATGTCATTTTTAAGAGAATATCTAATCATGCTATAACATAAAAGTTGAAACTTCAAGTGTTCAATGGAAATGAAAAATATGTTTTGTAGATTATTTTTCAAACTTTATTTTTCACTATTACAGAAATGCATGTATGTTTTAAAAAAGTATAAAATCTGCATTGTTTTGTTTTTATAGATTTTATCTTAAAGGTTTTTGTAAGCATTGTTTACGTAAAACCGTTTTCAAACATTCTTGGAGGAAAGACAGTTTTATGTAAATAATTTATTTACATAAACTTCGGAATTGAGATTCCGTGGAACTAATAGAAGATGAACGAATATAACTAATATATTTTTTTGCATTAAACACTATAAATAAACATAATTAAATGATTATTTAAAATGAGAGTGTTATACTAATTACAGTGTGTTGATAATGCAAATAGTCAGAAATATTAGTTTTGAAAAGATTTTCTTGAAAGTTTTCTTTTTTTTTTCTTGAAATTTAAAAGTTAGTGTTCACCCTCCACCCAAAACTTAAGTATTGATTCTTACATGTATACATATATTTTATATCATATTTATTTGAATGTGAACTATATCTCGGAAAGTACCGAATATACTGTCATTTGCCAAATCTCAGGCCTTATAAGAAAGGATTTCCAATAGTTGCTTATAAGCAACAATGCTTATGATTCTTAGAAGAAGAAAGCGCCTCTGGGTACAGAGATTACAAGTGAAGTTCTTTCTTATATCTTGCTAATCAGATTTCCGTATTATATCGATAGAGTAAGATTTACGTTGCAGGTGGATAAATCGTTAAATAATAATGCTAGTTACTTATCCATTATGCAGTTAAAACTGGCACTTGTGACTTTCAGAAAATTCCCAAAACGATATTAATAATAAATGGAATAACAGTAAAATGTGCTCTTCAAGAAAATAAAGAAAGAACATTATTCACTAGAAAATACAATGTAACTACATTCGTAATTTAAGGGGAATTTTTCACGCCTGTGCTTTTAGCGACTTAATATTTATTATTTTAACCGGGGAGGGGGGATTGGTATTAAGCTATAGAGACATGCGCATTCCATGTTTTTTTTTTTTTTCTGTTTTAACTAGACTTATCCTATTTTATTTTGTACAAAAGTGATAGCGTAGTATGGAGACAATAATCTTCGTAAAATGTTTTTAGCCAGTTGGATTAACGTTATATGGGAAATAAGTCTTATTAGTTATGTAGTTGGGGAATACAGTAAGTTAGCTTGCGTTATTTGTTATAAATAACTTATTATTTTCAAATAAATACGAATTTAAATTTGATTTACCGTTTTATTTTAAACATGAAAGCTCTCTACTATGGGCTGAGGCAAACTCTAGGAAATATCTTTAAACTTGACATCAATTTCACCACATAAAAATACCATTTTTCTAATTAAAGCAGCAGTCAAGCTCAATTCGGATATTTTACCGTGCAATGTTCTTTTGCGAAAAAAAAAAAAAACGATTGCAGCAGTAAACACTACTGCTTTAAAAAAATTTTGTGTAAAACACACTATTTCTGCATAAACAATGGGTATTGAAAACAAATTTACAATAAGGTCTAACAGGGTTGGGATTTCGTAGCGTATCCTATACATCTGTACGTGTACATTAACAAATTTAACTTACTCTATTTCATACTAATGCAAAGTAAAGAAAAGCGCATGCTTATGTTCACAGCAGTGCTTAATTAATATTAACTGATAGTACTTCTATGTATTGGTAAAAGCTAGATGAAAAAAAGGGGCGGGGGGGGGGTTCATTAGCAATCATACTTGGAGCTATGTCCAGAAATAATATTTTTAGAAAAAAACTAGGCAATATGCTGTACTCTGTAAAAAAAAAAAAGAAACTAGTCGTCAAAAAACAAAATGCAATGTAATTGACTTCATTTCTTATTCAAATAAAAGTTTTCGTTGCAATTAAAGTTTAAAAAGTCTGACAAAATACTAATATGTAAGTATTTATATCCCACTCACACATTACCACCGTACCTATCCTGGCTAGTAGCCTAGTATACAAAAGGTGATGAATGAGGGGAAAAGAACTTCCAACTAAAAGTATAAAATCATTTCTCTAAAACAAATGTAGTATAAATCACTTTATTGATTTATTGATGTAATAACTATTTACACAAAAATAAATCATGCGCTAAATTTCGTGACTATATTACAACTCAATCTTTTGAAAATTAAACAATATATTTATATCTATCAATCTATCAGTCACATTTATATTTACCTTTCCATTTGTTAATACGGAAGCATGTTCCTTTTTCAGACCCACCAGTTGTCCAAGCCACCATCAGCCCAGAAGATGTCAAGGAAGGAGACAGCATATCCCTCTTCTGCGATCTCGTCGAAGGCAACCCCCAAAACCTGTTGAATGTGAGGTGGTTCAAAGGGGAGGAGACACTACATGAGACGACGGAGAGGGAGATCGTCTGGGTGGGTGTGTCACGAAACTCTTCCGGGGTGTATTCTTGTGAAGGAGAAAATGCCGCTGGATGGGGACAGCGATCAGAGCCCAAGGAGCTCATTGTCCATTGTGAGTAAAGTAACAATTATGCTCTTATGAATTATACTATTGAGTTATTATTTCGATAATGTCAAAGTATAAGCCAAGAATTGAAATCAACATTCAGTTTTATATGTAGTCAAAAATACCTCTGGCGTGCTAAACGCATAAGTGGTTTCTGCACTCGATCTCAAACATATATATTGTTGTTTAAAGTTTTGCACCTGAATGTATTTGATTCAGAAGGTCTTTTTTCAGATTATGTTTTAAAAATTGTTCCCGTTCTCAAATGACCATACAACATTGCATTTAGGTTAAATATGTGACAAAGAAATACCTGGTGACAGTAACTCAATTTGTTGAAAAGTGCAGATACGACATTTGTGCTTAGCACGGCAGAGCTTCTCTTTCACTGCATTAAAATTTCATACATTCATTATACCAAGTACTGATGTTGGGAGATTCCTGTAAAAATGGTATCAAACATGCAATTTTCCATGCTTAATCAGCTGGATTTACTTAATTTAAAAGCAAAAAATATGACATTTTAAGCAGAAAAGATTAGAACATTTTACGCGAAATGCGTTTCCAGGTCAACCACTAATACCACTATGGTTATACATAATCCCTAACTAAATTTGGTATTTTGGAAAAAACTACGGAAATTAGTTACACGGTATGTAGGATACGGCTGAGTTTATATTGTTTGAGATCGACATCTTTGGTTTAGTTTATTTTCATGAAATTTTCAGAATTTATTAAAGGCACTTGCATAAATTTCCAAATGTACAATATTCTGTTTAAAGTAAGTTTCAACACACGGGTTTTGCTAGCAATATTATTGGCAAATAAGTAATAAATTACAAAAAAAATATATATATGTATAGAAAAATACATTGCCATATTAATTAGTACATACCAAAAAAATATTAAAATGTTTTTGATGCGCCTTGCAATCGGACAGTGATTGAATACGTTTAAAAAAAATAAGTTGTTTTAGCTTGAAAGTATTTTTATATAACATCCAAAGGTTCTAAGCAAATAGCAAGTTACGATGACGTAGTTATGTTTTTAAAATGCATTTTCAGGCAAAAACTATTGAGATAACCCTCTTTCCCTTATCAGAAAAACAGAAGAAAAAAAATAACAAAAATAAATCATAAGTGGAATTTCTAAACTTAATTTATTTCTTCAACATCAGCTCCAGCAAGTTCATACTATTATTAGAAAGAACTATTACAAAAATAAAAAGTGATAAATTGTGTCCATGATCATAGCTTTAAACTGAATATATGAATTACTCTCTATGCCTCTAATTGCTTTCAGAAACAATTTTCACTGTTCCTTAAAATTATTCACTGCTAGTACCTCGGAACAATACTTAAGGAAATTTTTCGCAAAAAGTTCTTCCTTAAGTAGCTTCAGGTAAATATTTTTGACTCGTTCTGGAAAAACAACTTGAAATTGCTTAAGTGTTCACGGCACAAAATTAACGCTAATGTCGCACGTGACGCTAAGAGAGGGTAAAAATACTAAACCAAAGTTAGTAAAAAAAAGTTTTCAAAGTGTTTCCTATTTTCTGAAAAGAGGAGAGACTTCTTTCCTTCGACGGAAGCTGAATATGAAAATTAAAAGCTAATTTTCTCGTCTTTGCTTTTTGAGGTGTAGTGGCAGCATGCTGCTGGCATTCTTATATGCGCAAGTTGGTAATAAGCGTAAAAAGTTTTCTCTCCTTAAATTACTTTGCTACAAAGTGGTGTAGATCAGAATTGTTTGAAATGTCTTACCAAATGAGAACCGAAGTAGACTCTTTTTCCGAAGCTATTGTAAACGGTGGGAAATAATGTGTGTTAATGACTTCTGCAGTAACGTCTTTTTTTTCATCTCTTGAACCTTTATTTTTTCCTTGAGGTCAATCGTGGGATGTTTTAAAACGATTGTAGTTCTAACTTTGACTTCAAGAATTTGAAAACAAATTCTTCTAATTTATGTTTTAATATATGATACCTTAATAATAGTTTGAATAAAATTTGAAAAAGAGTTAATTCCATGTTTTTTGATAAAATGTCGCTAAACCGCAAATATGACACACGTCTGTTCTACATTCTATACCTATTTTAAGAAATGGAAATGTTTTATAAATTTATTTAAAAGTGTCTTGTCTTCACAGTCGGTTTTTGACTTTAAATCATTCTAATAGTTCATTTTATATGTATTATTACTTAATTTTGGATAGCTACATAATATGTTAGCAGTTTTTCTCTCGTTAAATGTCATAGGTATTATTGAGGTATTTTAAAATGAAAATCTTGTGGCTCGAAGTGATGACTGTATAGGTTGAGGAAAGTTTGTCCGTGCATACCAAAAAGTTGAATAATATACAGAATAGTTAATTGAAAGAAAAATTTTCAAAAATATGTGTGGCAATGAGTAAGCATATTTTAAAGAAGCTTCTAATGATCATGTTTACCTGGAAGACCATCAAACCAAGGAGTGTTAAATGTACTTTAAGCCCTAAATAATGCAAGTAAAACGGATTATCTAGCTTTTTTGTGATATTTTGACTTAGTTTGAATGAAAATGTAAAAGTTTGCTTGAATGTCAAAATCAGTAAATATTCCGATAAATGTAAAAAAAAAAAAAAAATGATATATCGTCCTCTTAATTCTTCTAAATTTTTATTCAAAACTGAGTTTAAAAAGTAAATTACTATTTATCCTTAATTTATTCAACGAAGTGAAGTAGACCTTGTCTGTTTTTCCTTTTTTGCTTATCGATTGATTGAAATTGCCCATCAGTCTTTTTCTTCTCAGTTCAGTTGCTCGATTTGATGTGCTTTCAAGTTATTGAAAATATTTTTTTATATCTGCTAACCTGAAAAACCAGGACTGAGATCATTTCATCCAAAACTATTTCTATATTTAACAAAAAGTAGAGACAAAATCACTATTTTCATGTAGCTTATTTACGCAAGTCTTTGGTTTTATTAAAAAAAAGAAAAGAAAAAGAAAAGATGGCATGCGGATTATGTTTGTTTTACTTCAGTAAAAATAAGGCACTTGTAATTTAACATTAGTGCATGCAGTTGTTATAAGATGAGAGAAACTTTTATCAAAAAATAAAACATTGAACAAGCATATCTGATGCGGTGTTTGGTCTTTAATTTTGTAATGTTCTAACTATCAGATAAAGCATTTATGTTGATGAGTTATATGTATACATTTCACATTATACATAAACCTTTGGTTTTTGAAATACCCTGATTTCTGCAAATTATCCTGTAAAGAGAAATAGTCATTCAATAGCAGTGATGTAGTAACGGAGTTTTGGCGGGTAAAGTAGCGGGTAAACCTTATGAATCGAAAGCTATATTTTGGAAGATTTTAAGGGGAACTACAATGCCTTCTTTTAAAGTTCAATTTAGCTAAAAACTATTATTGAAATATTTTTAAACAGTACTTTGTAGCATCTCATTATTGACCAGGCCCGTCATTTAGGGGGGGCAGGGGGTCAACTGCCCCCCTGACTTTGAGAAATCAATGTATTTACATATAAGTGGGCGTGGTTTTTAATGTTTTCCGATGAAGTTGCATTGCGTTTGGACCCTCTTTGCCCCCCCCCCTGGAAAAACTTGAAATGACGTCCCTGTTATTGACCATCATGCGTGAAATTAAATAAACTTTAATAGTTTTTCTGCCTTAGACAAGTACCGAAAACTGACTTCGATATAGCTCATTTAAGTAGTTGAATTAACACGATAACTATACATAAGATAATTGCTGTAACTCCATGTTAAAAATTATCCAAAATAAGTTGTCTCTCTAGTTTCAACAACCAGTTTCAGTCAGGAAAAATAAAAATGAAATTAGTCTGTGTTATTCAGAAGAGTTTTAAGTAATCATAAGAAGTAAATGATCATCTTTGAAATTCGATTTCAAATGAACAGCTAAAAATAAGTTACCTAAAAGTTTGTACAAACCAGCAAATTAGTCAACAGTCAAACTAATATATGTCACTAGTAACGTAAGTGTTATACAATGTGCGTTCTTTTATGAGATCAATCAGATTTCGTTTCTTATTTCCACGTACAAAACACTAAAATGGCCAAGAGAAACTCCCCTTTGTTCAATAATATACGGCCCATAAAACTCTTCTTAAGTTACTTTTATCTGCTTCACTCCATGAAATAAATTATTGTCTACCAATGTACTTAATATTCGGAACGGGAGCGTCTTAATAGAAAGTGGTCAACTTCTGCAATTACTCGAGTACTAAATTTTGAAACTCCAGCGGACATGATGAATGAACCAAACCCATTAAGAAAGTCATAAAGCTCTTTCTTTTGTTCCTGCATTCTTTTGAGATCACAAAACTGAACAAACGTTGCTTTTTTTTTTTTTTTTTTTCCTTTCTTCAAGACGAAACTTTGTTGGCTCAAATCTGCCAGGCTTCAATTTCTTCTCCTTAGACTCTGGATTTTTTTTCCTTGTTTAAGGGTGATTTTTTTCCTCCGTCATTTAAACCAGATAAGCGAAAACATAGATAGAAATTAGAAAAGAAGACGTAATCCCCGACGCCATTTTTTTTTTTTTCATTTTCTAAATGTGAAAGCTTTTATTTCTCTTTCTCTGAAATAAAGCAAAACATACGAGTAAGTGTGTTGGCGATTATTTTGAGAGTTTTCTAATTAAAAGAATTCGATTCTATTAAAATAGCACTTTCAATTTTCTTAGTATTTGACTTACAGATATAATACGCACATATATATTTTTAAATCATATAATTTTAAAGAAAAATCAAATTTTTAAATAATGAATAATCCTTTATTATGCTTTATTTTTAAGCTTAAGTATGCCTAATAGTTTATTACTCTGCTGATATACAAACATAATATCTCCTTCTAAATCCATATGATTAAAGAAAGCAAACTTTTTTTGCTCGAAATATGCGTTAAGATATAAGTGATTGTATAAATCGTTACAACTTCCTACTCATATAATTTTGCTGCCTTCTTTGTAAGCATTATACAATAGGAAACTTTACTAAGTATTGCAGAGCCTCATTTTTTTACTACTGTTCCTCAGTTAATCACACTACTATATTCCCGGATTTACAAAAAAAAAAAGAAACTTGATCAAGGTTGCACTGACTTACAATTTTTAGATTTGTTTAACTTTATTCAATTCTCAAAAACACAAATCATTGAACTTAGAGTACTTATTGAACATCATCGTCTTGTAATGCATTTAAAGTCCATGGTATTACAGCACGTGTTTCATGAACTTAGTTGTAGAGTTCCACGCACTTTCATTTTCCAATCTTCATGCACTTTAATTAGATTTATTTATCTAACAGATAACCATCATCTAAACAATGATTACAAAATTGGATAGTGTTATCGATCACATTAATCATGAATACATTTTCGTGGAAATCAGTACCATGATTTTGTTTATCGAAGTATATTAATCAACCAGTTATAATACATGAGTGTGTTAACTATGAGATCAAATTGCTTGCTGATAGTTATAATTATTTATTACTAGCAGTAACCGCAGGGCCTGTGCTCGCGCAGTGAATGAAAAAAAAAATGAAGAAAGACTAATATTTTTTAGGAACATTTATTTATTAGGAACATTTAAGCGTAGTCCCAAAAACTGCAAAGATCGCTTTAAGCCTTGACTTCACTTCGTAAGTTCACTTCGTATTGCAATGTCGAAGTCAATCTTTCCACGTTTTAACAAAATCTCAACGGCGATTAAAATTTGATTGTCACAAACTTTAAGAGGGTGTAATTCGTTTCCACGTGATTTTTCAACATCCCCTTCCCGGCACCGTAGGTAAAAAATGTCCCATTATAGAAATTTTTGCAATAGATCAAGACACGATAACTATTTCTCTTGATAGAGCCATTTTTGTGTCTAAAATTTAGATTTCGAATAAAAAAAGAACTATTCTTCGAATTTTTTCCGACCTGGTCTAACAACCTACCCTGAGATAGCCTGCACCTGCTGTAAAACTTGGAACAAAATCTGTCGGGTAGTTTATGAGTTTACCCCGGACACACATATTTTAGCGTTTGTGTTTTGTATAAAGATTTCTTCTACCTTGCAAGCAAAAGTAAGACAGTCACAGATTATCACTTTATCAGTCATAATTAAAAGCGATCTTTACAAATTACGAACAATTTGCTTAATATATGTCAAAAGTTGAAAACAAATACTAACACTACATGTTTTTATTTATTTTTTCCTTTATTTATTTATTTTTTAAGTGAATCAGTGGAGGAGCGTTGTTAGTTTTCCTGAAAAAAAATTACGTTTGCTTCTACAGCGCATTTATTTCTAAATTGTCATTCTAATAAATGAAAAAAAAAAAAAAAACATTAAACTTACGGAAACAATTGTGTACAACAAATGTCGAGCTCAACGAATCGCTGAGGCTGGTAAAAATATAAATTTTGAAGGATTTTTCAATACATTTTTATTCACAGTTAAAAACTTACGGTCCAAATATTCAGTTTATTAAGTTACTTTGAAGGCAGTTTTCGCATAATATTTTGTAAAATTAAAATATGTTTAAATTATGGTAGCACTACGTTGTAACAAACTGATAGGATAATGAAATCGAGATTATTTATTGCATTATATTATTACAAAATTTCAAAAATTTAGTGGGAAGTTCTCAAGTTGCTCTATGAAAGATGTACAAATTTCGTCAAATCCCATTGAAATAACTTTTTTTTTAACTCTTAGAAGCCTCGGGGTCCAGATTCTTTGTTTTCTTGTTGATTCTGTGTTTTTACTCATTTTTATTTTGATGTTTATCACATTACTTTTTCAACTAAATTTAAAAAACTACAACTTTCTCAGTAAGCTGAGAGTAAAATGTAACATTGATAGCAATGTTACAGGTCTCTCTTAAATTGCTGTTTTCAAAATATGTGAAATTAAAAAAAAGCACGTTAATTTTAAATTTGATTAAACGTGCCGTGAAATATTCAAGCACTTAAAGCTGTATGAATAATAATTAAATATTGAAAATGAACCAATTACTTTTTTCATGTTACAGTCTTAAAAGTAGCGACTCTTGGCACTAAAGCATTTGCATAAAAGTTTCCAAACGAAATTTGTACAATATTAGGCAGAAAAATTTTAAATATATGAAACGAATCTTCTGTTTTGCTTATCTCTACCATTCCTTACTTAAAACATGAATATTTTACAGCCCTGATCTTTAATGATCTCTCGCTGTATCACCAACAAAAGTTCTTAAACAAACATCATACCCCACAATTTTATAGTTTGTCTGAATCGCAGTTCAACTTAGTGCTTTTGCATAGCGAGCAATTCAAATTGGAAGGAGGAAATTTTACGACGTCGACTAATTTTCCAAAGTAATTTTTGTTCTCAGCGTACGAGATAAGGAAATTTTTAAAAGAGAATCTTTAGCAAGTTCATCAAACAAAGAAAAGCAATAATTGTAAAGCTATCTCTGCAATTCTCGGAGCATTTCCATTCAAAGCATCTACTCAAAACGTAATTAAAAAGATTCAATTGTGATTTCGAAAGAGTTTTAGTGCTTCCATTATCTGTTTTTTTTTCTTTCGGAATTTACTTTTCATTTCGCAATCTTAGGTAAAATGAAGAAATTGATTATACATTCATGCGACCGGTTAATTATAATGATGTTCTCCAAAGTGGGTCTTAGGTGATATTTTTTTTTCCTCGTAGTTCTTTCATTTCAAAATTCAACTCTATTAAATCGAAAAAAAAATAGCACAATACAATGGACAAAATGATAACGTGTGGACGCAAATGAAAGGAAAATTCATCCGATAAATTAATGAAAAAATGAGTTATCCACGATAATTTCAACTAAAAAAACGCGAAATTGTAGTAAATATGTTATATGCAATTGTGTATTTCCTAAATAAGGATAAACGTCAAAAGTTAATTAAATATTCTTAAGTAAAAAAAAATCAGTTCTTATTTTTTAGAAAAAAAATAAATAAATGAACTAATGAAATTAAGTATATGGCTTCAACTTGAAAACCGCTTAGAATTAAATGCTGTTGTTTTCTTTGAATAATTTGAACGGTCTCAAAATTTTTAATTTCCATAGTATACAATTTTATTGATATTCTGTATTTGATTTTATTTTATTTTGTGGCTGTTTTTAACCCCTGGCACAACAAGGAAGGAAGTTATAAGTTTGACGTGGCTGTGTATCTGTCGATTTGTGTATCTGTCAATCTGCGTATATATCTGCGGGTAAATAAGTACAATTAAGAATGAACGTATTATTAAAGAACATGTAAATGTTGAACCAAACTGTAAATTTGTTTGGAACCAATGGCTTGGATTCGGGAGGGTTCGGGTTTTATTAATTTCTGGGTCTTTTTAGAACAGTTCAGAAAATGTAACATAAATTTAGTCATACGAAAAAAAATAAATAAAGACCCATATAATGAGAGCGAACGTTTTAGAAAATGACTTTCATTATAAAATACATCACAATTAATTTTCGCCGGAAGTTTACTACCAGACTTTATTAAAATTTTACCTAATAATACCTGCATCACCTATCTGTCTCTGGATTTTGAATATCATGTTTGGAGCAACATTGGGAAATAAATCAGCAAATGGTCACCAACTGTATCGTGGAATCAAGTCATGTCTAGACTGTTCTCGGATTTTCTCAGCTATTTAACAAGCTCATCTTCTGAAACTCAGTTAAAAACTGGATCGATTTTAGATCCAAGTTAGACACATCTAAGCAAAATATATTTGAAAAACGAAAAGTTTTGAAAGTTTGTTATAAACATAAACTCTATATATATACAACGAAAAACTTAAATTTGCATTAATCTAGGCACTTTAAACTTGACTTTTGAACTATTCTGTTATTTTTTAACATTTCTACAGTTAATTTTAGGAATTTTACGTCCTGTGTCAATAATGCATTATTATTACTGCTTTCCTAATGCATTTCCCATTAATGATTTTTGATAGAAAATATTGAATTAAACATTAAAAATTATCCTGAGCACCCTTCCCCACTTTTGTTATAGTTTACTTTCAAAATGTTTTAAAATATGCACTGCCGATAGTTTAAAATATAATTTAAGTTGCTGGGAACACAATGATTTGACAACAAATGAAATTAATCTTTTAAATCCTCAAAGTATTTTTCAGTTATACGAAAACCAATTTAATGAGGTATATTTCTGATTGAAAGCTGTTTTAACACGTTTTTACAGTGCGATAATTTTAACCAAGAGTATTTTCATAGCGCGGTATCGAGCGAAAAATTAAGTGCAAAATAAGAGAAAAAATAATGAGAATACATTTCTCTGGCGTCAAACTACAATATTAAAGTCGAACTTTACAAGATAATAGTTTTCTCATTTTATTTAACGGAAAAATGTCAAATTTTTCTCCATAATACCATAAAAATATTTTTGTAAAATCCTCACGAGAACAGATTATAAGCTTTACATTTCTTCAAAAGTAATTTCAAATACTGGAATGGATAAGGATACTTACAATTAGCATTTAAGATATTTCAAATATTCTTTACTTTGAGATCTTAAGTATGCAATTAATTTTCATTCCGACGCGCTAATAGAAAAGTTTATTTAAGAATGACCACTTAATGCGCTTATTCATAATGATTTAAAACTGTCTACCTCTGGGTACTAATTAATTTCATACTCGAAATGCATATTAATTAAAGCAAAAACAAAGCAATCTCAGGAAATATTCACAGCATTAGTAGCTTGTTATAATAACAGTTATATTTCTAGGTGCTTAGGCTGTAATTTTTATTTTTATTTTCAAGTATAAATAACATATCATTAGTATTATCATTTTTCAAGCGCTTTTCACCTCCTTTTCACTTCGCTTGGAAAGCGTCATGCGTCTCACAGGCAGTTGTTTTTAGCGGTTTCTTTCCATATGTCGATAGTCTTGGTGACTATTTAATGATAATTTTAAAAGAACTTTTGGCAACAACGTTAACAGCACTTAAAAATGACCTATTCCGGGTCAAACAGTCACACGAATATTCATAAAGGCTTTTTCTTTTAAATATAATATATATTTCAACTACCAATTTAGGTCTTTAAAGGCTACTAAGAATAGACTGATATTTCTTAACTTCAAGAGTTCGCATACGATTTTAATTGGCTTAATCATAGAGCTACAAAAAAAAAAAAAAAAGAGAGAGAAAAAGAAAACAACACACGCATGCAAACATGTTTAACTTATATAGATGACGTTATTGTTATTACTACTAGTACAACAGTCACAGTAGTAAAAATGAGAAAGCATGCGCATCCTTATTACTGGTATTATTATTAAATAATAATAAGAAGAAGAACTTTTTTGGAAAAAAAAGGAAAAATAAATCAGTTTCGGAATAAATTATGATGAATACCTTGTACATGTTTTATCAATCGCTTTAATGCCAACAAACAATTTGCTTTTTCTAACTTGATTTTAGAAAAATAAAGCAAAAAAAAAGTAAAATTGATTTCAGAACTTAAACACAAATAAGATAATATTTTTCAAATATTTTTTTAAGCATTCTACATAAAAATCATTAATTTATAAGCTTAAAAAATCCAAAAATGAATAAATGTATTACGATAGAAAGGTACTTAAAAAGTAAAGAAACGAAAGACAAAAAAGTGGTTTTGACTATTTGCTCAGAACAGAATGTTTTCACTATTCATCGTTTAAATTCGTAAATATAGTTATTTTTATTAAACTTAGTAATCTTATGTCTGAAAAATTATAAACAGATTATTTCAAAGTTGATGCATTTATTTTAACGAAATGATTACAAAATAAATAATTAAATTTTCTAAAATTGAGAAAGAAAAGTTTTTTTTAATCATGCATTTAAGTTTAAAACAATACTTTTCTAAAATGCCTATACATGGAAATGCTCATTGTTTATTAATAATTGACATCAAATAAAATTTAAACTGAACCACTTATGAAGAAGCATAACTCACAAACATTTTGCATTTTTTTCAAGAATGTTTTATCTGCTTTTCACCACATTATTTAAAATGCGATGTATAGCGTACATGGAGTTACATGCTTTTCAGTTTTTAAGTCCGTAATTGGATGATATCAAATAATTTGAAAAGAAAATCATGTTCGCGCTTGAGATAAGTTCGCACACAACGGGAGTGGAATAAAAATACGTTATCTTTCCAACTTCCAAAAGATTTTTCTGTAACTGCGAGCCTGAAATTTAATTAAAGAGATACAGCTGTAATTTTACACCTTATTTGAGTGTTTTTTTACTCCTATAATCTTCTTTATGATCTTATCCATGGTTAAATATGCCTAGCTAAATGAAAGATGGAAGAAGAAGAATAAAAAAAAATAATAACAAGATTAATGATAATTTCTAGAGCAGAAGATTAAACATTTTTTATTATAAGCTTAATGTAGACAAAGTTGTCATTATATCCTGAAATAAAAGGTGTAAACTCTTACTGAAACTAATCCCAAAGCAATATTGTTCAAAGTTAAAACTCAGTTTGCAAAAAAATAAGGGGCAACTAAACGGTAGCAGATATATCAATTACTAATAAACAATAACTTGATATATCCATAAATTGACGTGACCCATCCAAAATAAGTCTTGAAATATAATCTATACTATTTAGAGCAGTAGTATTCGCAATTAGACTATGATCTTCAACAAAATTAGTAAAAACTAAAACTAAGTAACAAAATCAGATTTGAACCGTAGGTAGAATTCGATGAATTTATTTTTATTTCTTTTCCATTGAGTGATTTTTTGCTCAATTATTTTTTTATGTGGTTTATTTAATTTATTATTACAACTATTGTTTTTAGTTAGGTGTTGTTGAGTGTAAAGCATAAGTTTTTGAAAAAGCTCATTAGTTAAAGAATATTTAGATGATCGAGTGTAAAAAATCTTCAATCTCTAATAAACGGAATGTTTTGAGCCCCTTGTGTACCTCATCAGTTTAAGAGAGAGGTTTACGGTTCTTCTCTAAACAGTTTGGAATTACACATGATTTATCCAATTCATGCTTTTATATGCATCTTATGCCCTCCAAATATTCAGACCTATGTCACATTTTAATGTAAGATATTGGACAAGGATTTTATATGATTGGTAAAGGCGGATACTCATTAAATATAATCCAATAATGTTACTACTCACTCATGATGTAGAATAGAATATCTTCTTTACATTCTGACCAAATTTCTTAAGGAATAAAAATAAATATGCTAACGCATTATGCATCTTAGTCCTATATCATTTTGATTTTATTTGTGTTTCATTATCCATAAAGAGTATTGAACGGAAGAGACATAACTGCATACAGTAGTAGCATTCCGATAGGGTTCTATTGCAATATCTCGTGCATTCGAAAATGTAATAAATCAAACATGAATCTGACCACCCACCTGATATTTTCAATAACTAAATGGATTTTCTCGTTTGCAAACATCATTTTTCAACTTACAGAATATAAAGCTTTTTATTTCCAGACCTCCCTGGACCGGCCGACCTCGTTGAGCTGAATCCTCCTGCCGTCAAGGGTGAAGTATCACTTCTACACTGTGATGTCGAAGACCTCGGCTTGCCACCTGCTTCAGTATACAGGTATTTTTTTTCAACTACAGTGTAAATAGTACAATGATTAGATAGATTATTGTTGCTATATTTGGAAACGATGCAATGTTTTTCCATTTATGAATTGTGATGCATTTCAGCAGTTTAAAGGATGCGAACTAAAATAACGTAACTTTTTTTTTTGAAATATGTGCTGAAAAATATTTTTAAAGCAAAGAATATGAAGACTTTCCTGACATAAAAATTAACGAAAATTTTCCGGATTTTGTAAAACGACGGATCCGTGTTTAGAATTGTTAATGATTAAATTGTATTCTTTTTGGCAGCAATTACACGGTAGGGAGAGAGGGGTGACGAAGAGTGATTCAAAAAATTTTTAAATCTCAGGAATTTCTCCAAAGAAGCTTCTACAAAGATCAGAATAAGTTGAAAAATATCACCGAGGTCAGTCTTGCTCAGTACCACACAAACACACTTTGTAATAACAGAGGTTCACTATGTTGCAATAAATCAATGATTAGTCTGATATAAGTCAACAATCGCTTTTATTGTGTACTATCTGCGAGTGTCTTCTTAATTTTCGGATCTCCTCAAAAAAATCTTGGACTTAAGTCGTTTTTTATTCCGTTGAATATTTTATCAACGGATTATTTACCATAACGACTACAATATTCAATCGGTACTACAACATTTTTTACTGAAAGAAATATATCTAAATGTACATACACTTCAGTTTAAAACATCATAAGCCTTATCAAAAATTAAAAAAAAAAGATGAAAATCCTTGTTCGAAATAATAGAGCTTGTCACTTGACTAGTTTTTAAAATAAACGATTTTTTTTTTTTAATGTCACTTTTAACACTACCACAAGTAGTTTTTCTACATATTGCTTACATCGTTTTATTTAAGAATGAGAAGTAGTTTGATTCATAACTTGTTGGAACATATTTCAGGTGGGAGCAGGATGGTGAACTTCTGGCAACAACCTCAAGTGAGAACTATACGACGAATCCTCACCGTGTCACAAGCAGAGGAAACTATTCTTGTGCGGCTGTTAATGAAGTTGGAGTTGGACCTAAAGGCTACGAATTTATTTCAGTTTATGGTAGGTACAAATCTTTCACCGTAGAAATAATGAAAATGCATGACTAATTTTGTTAAGAAATAGCAGTTTGGTACGAGTCTTGAAGAAATCTTTCTGAAATACTGATAATTTTAGGAGAAACAAATGTCCCATGGGCTACGGATGGCTTTGATGCTACGGACGTCATCAAAGAGCTTTACTGTTAATAATTTCAAAGAACTGTGAGAGCTTGTAGGATAGGTAGCCATCTAGTATGCTGTAATAAACGTGTGTATTTTGTAGCTAAGCAGTTCCAGTCCTTAATTTCGTTATTACTGCTATTAAATACTTGTTTTAACTTGAAAAAGAAACTCTTTCTTTATTTTCCATTTTTTTTCACTAATTTCTCTTACCTGGTATCCGGTTGAACTTATCAGCCTTTTTGTGATGGGATCTGAGATTTGGTAGGTATTTGAGTATGTCTTACTGTGAAAATGTTTGACGTTCTACTATTACGAAAAAGCCATTTCAGAAAATTAAACAAATAAGTACAATGCAGCAAAATGTATATAAAAAAATCTATCATCAGCTACTTGGATTAATTTCTACCATGAACAGTTTAAAATTACTTTCTGCTCTAATTGACGCATTTTCTTATTATATTAAATGAATGTTTTCTCCTGACGTTTATTGAGTCTCACTCCTTCCTTTAATAACATGTGGTCTAAAACTAACACAAGAGAAAAAAAATATGTTACTTCCACAATTTTAAATGGTGCCGCAGAGACTAAACCTGACACCAAAATAATAATAATAAAATACGTTTTTCTTCAAATTTAAGTCAACAACACGGTAGGATTTTATGTTCCAAAATAAACAAAATATAAAAATGTGCGCCAAAATATAGTTTTAAATTAACTGATATAGTATGTAGTGAACAAGAGAACTCCCAGTTCGGATTAGTTTTGATGCAGCTTCGTTTTAAAACGATGCTCTAAATATCCTTTATTTTCAAATTGTTTCCTACTATACTTTCAAAAATGTTTTCCAAGATTGATTACTTCCCTGTGATTTAAAAACAATTTTCACCCATATTACTACACGAAAAGCCTTTAATTAGTCATCTATTCCTTTATTTTATTTAACAATTTGGTTCAAGCTCATACTACGGTAAATCCTTTCTTAAAATATGCTGATCACAGCTCAGAACTTCTTTGTTTCTAAGTCACTAAAAGCACTTGCACGTAAATTTCTTCTTCTCTCCACAACTTTTTCAACTGCTGCTTTAAATTTTTCACGCCGGAAGGCACCTAAAAGCCATTTTTATTATTTCGCCGACAATAACGCGTTAGAGGCTTTTCCTGATATAAATATTCAAATGCGCTTCTCAAAACCAAACATTTGATCTTGTGCAGGGGAAAAAAAGATTTCTCTTCCCGAGATTCTGCATTTAATGTATTTTGGTTATCGGATAAGCGAAAGCCGCAGTGGATTTTATGGAATGAGATATTAAAAGACTTATTTTTTATTCATGAGGATATTACGATTATACATGAGCATTGCTAAATTTTTGTAAAATCCCAGTGTGTATTGATTAGAGACTGTAAAAAGTCGCTAAGGTAAGACTTAGCAGAAAAGACGCTACCAGCACGTTAAGCTCATTTAATGTTTTGGCTTATATTATATCTTTAATGAAAAATTGTTTCCAGACGAATTCTCATGGAAGCCACCAAATACATAATAGTATATGGGGCAAGCATTTTTTTTAAAAATAGCTTCCGTTAAGAGAAGTTAGACTTCATATCTGTTGTTTCTTTTTTTTTTAATGTTTACTTAACTACATATTTACAAACACGTCATTTTCCCACAAATGTGTTACGTGGCAAGTAAAACTAATTTTATACCAATCGAAAGTATCTCTCTCTCTCTGTGCTTTTTACTGCCATCAAGTTACGGAAAAGTTAATTTAAAAGCATGTAAAACGTTTTCACGAAAGCAAGTCTAATCTCTTTGTTTGCTTATTAGCAGCCTTAAGAAAAAAATATAAAGCTAATTTTATGTTTTTTGTGTTTTTGAAATTTGTCATAAAATTCACAGGTTCATGAAGTTTTGAACCACCTAGTAATTACTTTTAAACACATTTCGGTTTCTATTTCAAGCAAAGCACCTCAATTTCCAATTTCGTAAAAAAGAAAAAAAAAACCTTTCAAGGTTTTTTCCCCTCCATTTAAAAGGAATAATTATTTAAACGCAAAATAAAATTTGTCGAAAGCTTTATTTTCAATTAGAATTGTTTGTATTAATGTTTAAAGCATCAACACTTTCACCCCCCCCCCTCCACGACAAGTTAAGTCGTTTTAAAATTTTATAGTAACATCGTATGGCGCAGCATAGCCTACTAAGGCTCCTGCGCCAAAAAAACCCATACAACCAACCAATCAACTTAGTCGTTATGTATTATTGTTCTATAATTTTGAGAAAAAAGTTCATTATTCACATTTCCTGTTTTATGTATATGATTTTTTCTCCAAAAAATTAATTTATTAATGAAATGAAATCATTGTGAAGATTACAAATTAGATTACAAATGCTTGTTTGCAGATTGTTCTCAATAAGTGATTAAAATATTTTTAGTACTAAAAACTCTTGTCAGAAAGAAAACAGCAAATATCTGTATGTGTTTCACCTAAAAAAAGGTCGCCATTTGTTCGGTTTGACAGAAAAAGAAGTATTGAAAGATAAAAACTACTGATCAAATTTTGATATGAAGCAATTTTAGTTTTATAAAACGCAGAATAAAAAAGTAAAGTAGGGGAATGTGGGGCAAAGTGAAATAGTTAAGATAGCGGACCTATTTCAAAATTAACGCATCGGAATTTTTTTCTGTAAATTACTGTACATGAAGATTGAATAATGTATTTTGCGTGACAACTTGCGTTGAAATACTATTTTTCTTGGGTAAAGTGAAAAATGCAATATTTTTATTATGAAAAATTTACTGTCATGATTAACAGTAATTTTCATCAATAGGACGTTTAAACAAGCGAATAAATGACTTATGAATTAAAAAATAAATGAATAAATAAATAAACAAATTAATTAACTCATTAATTTATGAGAAAAAGAAATGAGTAAATAAAATAGAGAACAAATAAGAAAATCATTGAACGACTGAATAAATAAGTGAATTAATAGGTAAAAGAATGAACTATTTTACTTTGCCCCATCCACTTTGCCCCGCTTGCACTTGACGAATTACAGTGAACATTTAAAATCAAAATTCACTTAATATAAACGAAATAAGTATTGTACTAGATACCAGTGGATCTCAATTAATACTTAAAATGACAATTACAAAAATTTTATAATTGTATCATGAGAAAAATAATTTTGAGAAAACACGAATATTGCTATAAGTGTATCAAATTTTGAAAAGGACCTGTTTTATTTTTTATGTTGATCTTTAGATCTGTTTGTTTGTTGACAGGAATAGACTGTATGTCTAGGGACTTTGTTAAAATATTGCTTGATAGGTGGCGTTGCAAACTGAAAATATTTTGCCATTTCACGTTGCCCGCTATTTCACTTGCCCCATATTCCCTTACTTATTTACATAGGTGATAGTTGCAAGGGAAACGCCATGAGGGTGAATAGACAGTCATAAAAACTGAGAAACAAAATGGTCTTAAAGATTTATAATGAAACGAAAAAGCTGAAATTAAACATTTACCAGAAAACTCTGATTGCTAAAGCAAGCCCTTGTGTCCAAATGACCATCAATATAAGGTCTCCTATCAGAATTATTTCAGTTCCTGTCTTGCTCAGCACTTTGATAGGCTGAGAAGATGCACTTTTTTGAAAAAAAATACGTATGTAATTAAATGTGCCAGCTTTAGTATTTCATTAATTTATTAATGTAAGTAAATGACTGAAAAAATAACTTTGGTTTGGTTGCTTTTATGCATTTCTTAAAAAAAAATAATGTAAGATTTCCTGTCTTTGTCTGCTTTTCCCAATATATACATAAATAAAATTAGCATATATACGTAAGCAACAATTTAACCAAACACCGTGAACAAATCAAGAACAGGGTATAACTAAGTAAATACATTTGTTTCAAACAGGAAAAACATTTGTGATATATAATTTTTATTCACCCACAAATAAACGCCTTAAATCTAACTGTTTAACTCGCATACATTTAAAAAGAAAATTATTCTAGCTTACTTCCTTATTTGAAACCAAGCAACAGTTCAAACTACAGTTTTGTCTGCCTTTTTCTAACTGTTGCTTTGCGATTTTATTATAACCCAATGTCGGTATCTATTTTTATGCTAATATACGGAATGAACGCAGTGAATTTCAAGCAGCTAAAAGCATTTCCACGTAAAAATCTCTTTCATATAACTGTTACCACAGCTTCCGTAGTTCTTTTTTATGAGGCTAAGTAAAAACCAGTTTTAATTTTTCCTCTCCATCAGGCTCATATACATATTCAAGTACACATCCGAAAAGCAAATGCTTGATTTTTAGCGAAAAGAATGATTCTTTTTTCAAGAAGTTGCATTCGGTGAATTTCCGTTATTGGATAAACGAAACCACTGAGGAAATTCGAGATGAGTTTAAGAGAGTAGGCATTTTAGGATTTTTAAAAGGAGTTTTTTGGGAAAGATTAATTGGGGGGAGTAAATAATAAGACTGTTTTTCATTTATTTATTTATTTTCATTCTGCATATTTTTGCTTTTTGATTTTAATTTTAAATTCTAGACATTAAATATAAATGCAAAATTTCTATTACAGGAAATCAATATGAGTTTTAGAAGTGCTAAAAAACATACGACATATAAAAAGGCAAAGAGATATGGACTTCAAAATCGACTACACTTAGGCAACACTGCTTCTAATGAAAATAATAAACTAATAAGATTCACTGTAGATAAATATTTGTTACTCTGTGACTGCACCGTGAAACCACCAATTAAAAAATATATATATATCAATTTTTTCCAAATTTTGTGCATTAAAATCCCTTAAACTATTTTCTTTTAAGTTTAATAAACACAAATATGTGGCAAAACGACAAAAAATATCTTTATTATTTCTCAATTAAGTGTCAAACTCATTCGTAATTTTAAAACCAAAAATTGAAATTTTTTTGAAAATTTTCAAATTCTTTTTGAACTTAAATAGTCAACCAATTTTCTTAATTTTGCGTAGATATTCAATGATTTTTTTTTAATGATATAAATTTCTTTTTTCATGCATAAACTTGTTTTTTTTTTTCATGCCCCCCCCCCTTTTTTTGACTGCAAAATCTATGTTTGTGTGACCCACTCATACTGTTTTTCAATTATTTTTCAAAAAAAAAAAAAAATTAAATTCTTGCGCAACAAAGAGATAAAGTTGAAGCATACGGCTGAAAATACAGCATTTCTATCATCTCTAATAATCCTGCATGCTGGCTTCGCTGCATTTGCAATCCTAATGCATTCTCCTTGAACTCGTATAATAAAACCGTAAGGAGATGGCACCTGTCAATCAAATGAGAAAAAGAGTCCATTTTTTAAAATAGGTAGAGAAGGAAAAAATTAACGTGTGCCATGTTTGTGAGTTTAGCGAGTTTTTGTCGATGTGACGTTCTTTGTAAAGGATGAACTAATTCTTTGACCGAAATAATGAGACCGAAAAAGAGGCAACATTCATAGCAAAACATTCTAAATTTAGCGTCTGCAACATTTCTTTTACTGCGTTGTAATTTATTACAATATAAATTGCAGTAAATATCTTGAGTGAGAGAATTTGATTTTTAATTTATCGTTTGCTGGTTGATTTCTGTTGATATTTATTGTTTTTATTATCATTGCGAAGAATAACGTACGAAATTTCGGTGAGTAAAACTTAAAAGTATTAGACTCAATTGATTTTTTTTTACAAAAAAGTGATCCAAATATATTTTCGCCATGTGTTTATTTAATTTTGGAATGTAATTTGCAGCAGTTACTGCTTTTGGGGGCGGAAAAGTAAAAACGACAAGATTTACGTTCTTTATTGTAGCCCTATTCTTGCCAGTTTTTAATTAAAATGAACTATCGGAGGCGTTGCTGTCTTTGACCAATGGCTGCTTGAAGAGGTAAAACCAAGTGCCACCCACTTTCTTAGAATATGACCTGTCCAATAAGACATCTGTCTCGACATCACAAAATTAAAATATTTTCACCTCTTTGGCTAATTTCTTAAAATAGGTGGAGTGCTAGAACCAATAACATATTTGTAAATCCGTTCTTCAGTTTTCCTCTACTTTATCCCTCTTTCAGAAAAATGAACAATTCTAAAAAAAGGAGGAGTCAAGTGCCATCTTGTCAAAGCCAGACTTTAATCAATCTTCAAGGTACCATTGGTATTGAGAGATAAAAGATAAAAACAGTGAATGATTCACTCGTAAAAAAAATCCCAAGCGGAGTTAACGTGGTAAAAAACTACATTTATTTACATAATTTATTCACTAAAAAGTTGCAAAGACGCAAAAATATGAGGAACAGTAGTTGGTAGTAGTTGGATTAAAATGAGCACAAGATCTGTAGAATATGTTTTTTCAAAAAACTGTACTTCACATCTTATACCATTATGCTGATATTCTGGTTAGACACTGTTTATAAAATAAATTTTCTACCAAGCTAACACATTGTATAATGTATGTACCGAAAGCAATTTCTAACGTATTTGTTTTAATATTATTATTAAAATCGCCCATTTTTAGACTCACTTTCTATTAAAATCCCCTTTGCTTGGACGCTAGAAACGATTTCTAGCGTTCTTTTCTTCTTGTCAATGCCAAAGAAATATAAGAATGTTTTTTGTGGACGTATATTTGGAAGAAAAACTTTTATCTCTAGCCCTCTGAAGATTTTATTTACTGTAAATAAAAGGCCTCTATTCTTCTACCGGTAACAATAAATCCGCTTTTACCAAATAAAATATCGATTTCCCTTTCAACTGCTACATTATATAAATTTATTTCAGTAGTACCAGAAATTGCTACAAGTATTCCTCGAACAAAAAATGTCGCATTTATTTTTCGAGTATGTGTAAGCTACACATTTTAATCTACCACACAAATAGCATCCATGCTTTTCGAAGAACGAGGGGTTTCATGCACTACTTTCACGTTTAATCTTTCTAACTAAACTATTCACTAAATTCGTAGTCGCGTAGAGGTTATGTCGTATAATTGTAAGAGTACGATTAGCGAAAAACAGCACAATATTATTTATTATCTTAAATCTTTTTTTTTTTTAATAAAAAGAGCGACATTAGTTTAACTCTTAATATGATATACTGGCTGTTTAGCATCTTGCTTTTTTTTACGAGTCACCTTTTAAGTTCAAAACGTCTCATAAAACGTTTTATTTTAAATTAATCCGAGGTTTTACTTTAGTCCAGTCAAAATTATCATTTCTTTGATCCTATACTGGATGTTCATCACTCAACATAATGTAAAACATTTTCATCATCATACGCCGCACAATACATATGCACATTAAAATATATCTGCTATAATCAGTGATTTATTAGATACTAAATTTTAAAATATTAAAACTATAACATAGATATAATTCGAAATGCTACCGAGCTCTGAAGACTTTTCTCCTGGGGCAGAAACTCCCCCTCCAAGATATCTTACCTTGAATGGCTATAAGAATTCAATTTCACCGTTCTTTAGATAAGATTCTCGTAAAACAGATTTAAGTTGTTCTTTTTATGCATGCATATAGCATAGTAACGAGAACCATTTATGTTCTAAAAGAAGACATCTATTTTTATAAGATTAGATTCAGGCTGTAAAAAGAAATAATTTCTTTAAATCTCCCATTTTTGCTTGCTGAGCATTATCATTAGATGAAACTGATAGTGTAATTTAATTGAAGATTTTCAAAGAAAATAATGCTGTTAAATTTGCTACTTTTTTCGAAAAATATTTAAGAGGAAATACTCGAAAGATTGATTTATCAGTGTAGTTGCCTGGAAGGCTTTTTGTGAAATGGAAATTATGCTGCATTTACGTGGAATTTTGAGTTAAAACGATATAAATTTCAATCCTTGTAGCATTTTTTCTTCCTGTCATTTTCTTTTTTTAGGTGAAATGTTTTAAATTGGAGAAAGAGAGTACTCTTAAGTATTTTATAATTGTATTTATTTCTACTTCTGAATATTAGATATTTTGTTTTTAAATGTTTTGAAATTAATACTTTTGAAGTAAAATTGCACCAAATGATTATTTTAAGTAATAATCGAGCAAAAACATTCATTGCCCTCAGGCTTTCTTTTCTATTACGATAATTTTACAACTAACTGAAAATAGAAAAAAAAAACTACGGATCAATTTACCAAATAAAAATGTATCATCTTTCTCTTCTCCTAAATTATTCAAAATTATTAAAATCAGAGACAAACAAATATTAGTAAGCTTTTCTGCACTCTCTTTATCCTTTATTAAAATATCAGTACCTTTTTTATGTTAAATAAGTATTTTCTTTTTCTTTTATAGATCTATATATTCACTCAGGATATTTAAATTGATACCATTGTTACCTCTTACCATTGTTACCTCTTACCATTGTTACCACTTACCAATGTTACCTCTAGTACTTGTGTAGAATGTCGTATTTTCTTCAGATGTGTTATCAAAATTTAATTTAATATAACGACACACACACACACACACACACACACACACACACACACACACACACACACACACGCACGCACGCACATGTGCAATATAAGTCCGTGTACTTCACCTGTGAGTGCTATGAAAATGTGTCTAGTAGATAGCTAAAGTTCTTGTTTTGTCCTTTATCTACACATAGAATAAAAATTAAGGACACATGGAAAAGCTCAAAAATCGTCTGATTCCTCTAAACTTAGTCGAATTCAGCATTCATATTTAAGAAAATGTTCGAAGTTGAGTCGAGAAGAATGCTATTATTCAATCAAAAGTAGAAGACGGCTTGTATTGGAGAATTTATTATTGTGAAATATTCATTTAATTTCTGCAGATCGATTTTAAAAGAAGTAATTTGTGAATTTTAATCAGCAGCATAAAAAAAGTAAACTTTAAACGATGCTCCTCAACATATTGATCAATTTATGTATATAGTTTTAAAAATGCAGAGGTAAAATATAAAATTTGCATAACAATTCTTAAAAGAACCGTGCAGTGATTAAAATTCTGCGTATGAGCCATTGTTTAGCTTTGCCATTAGTATTTTTATTTTAACCAAGTCGCGTTGTTTATCCACCGCAAGGTAAAATTGTTATTTTTTTTCCACAACGAAGTAGTAAAAACAACTTTCCGTAATTTGATCATGTGGCGCCACCTGTCTACACAAATCTAAAATAGTTTGGCACGAGATAATCTTTTTGAGAAAAATATAAATTATAGCGATCAATCCTTTTGATAAGATATCCCAAAAATTGATGCCCATAAATGTTGGTTATGCTAAGCACGTAAATTAATCATAGTGTAAGCACAACCAATAGGTTCATATCATTCAAAAAAATAAAAAAAACTTGAGCACATTTATTTTATTCTCCATTCATTAAAGTATTTGTTTCAGAAATTAGTGTCAAAAAGAAAAAAAAGAATTTTTACGTGATGTTTCAAAATTAATCATTTAAAAGCCTCTTATTAGCTCCAACTCCCCCCCCCCCGTTTTTTTTTCAAAAGTTACTATGAAAAAAAGTGTTGCGGTGCTATAAGTTAGAATGCTTTAAAGCTTGCTTTTAAGAATTGCATTATTGTTTAGGGCAATTCCATCGTTACAGACATAACAATCGCAGACTTTGAACACAAATAATTCTGGTTTGGGCTGATGAAACTCTTCAATTTTTTTTCCTGTGGTGTAACTTGATGATGTTTATGCTACATTAAATTTGCGTGCAGATTGCTTAATTACAAAAAAATACAGAAATTAAAAACTGCCTGTTACAGACGTAATTCACAAAACAGCAAAAACTCGACTATGTCATACAACTTACAATATTCCTCTGAATTATACGGAAATTTTGAACTTTTTTTTTTAAATACGTGTTCTAGAGACTTCAAGCTTTCTAAAACCATAAAGATTGTGTGGATTTTGACTGCCGAATTTGTGAAAAAAATTCATAAACTTGTTACGGACGAAACAAAGTGGTGTTACAGACGTAACATATCTGATTTAAAAGTAGAAAACAGTATTTTAAAGCAGGAATAAACAAAGATTTTTGTGCTAAAACAATACAGTAGCATTAATTAACACATTATTTGAATATTTTAAGTCATACTGCAACAGGTTTAGAAAATTTGGGTAAGTCTGGGGGAGTTGAGAGCATATGCCGATATGTCAATATGTAACAATAAATTAATGCATCTTAAGACAATTATTTCCAAGAAAGATTGACACAAGAAAAGTTTAGAAGGGCCTTCACACAAATTTATTTATTTGTATTCTTAAAATTAATGCATAATGGGGCTGCTTCATAAAAAAATCGGGAAAAGTAAATTACTTCCTGGAATTAGTGGTTGGTCTTAGGAGAACTTAAAAATTTGAAAATGTTGGATAATATAGCAGAATACTAGTACCAAACTAAAATTTAACCTTCTTGGTGACAGTTGGTCAATTTTGATAATTTTTTTGAATTAAAAAATGTGTCCTATTTCGTCTGACGTTCTCGAAATTCGAACGGCATTTTCGTATTCTGTTCTGTCATCTTTTGGCAAATTCGCGATGTTAGCCCACCGTTCTTCCAATTTTGGCGTCAGCTTTAAGACATTTTCCTGGGGCATATACATAATTTTAACTTTTTCTGCAATGGAATTTGCACACTGAAAAAAGGAAAGAGCGTCGTTGACAAATGCTGTTCTAGATCTTTACTCTCTGCCAAACCTGGTGCTTGACCATACCCCCAACTCCATCCACAGCTCCCTTTCCATGTGACGTAGCGAAAAAATGCCAGTTGAGGTATAAATTATAATCAGTTATACCATATGTGTATTTTATTAATCTTAAGAAATAAATTTCAATTACATTCCGACATAATTAAAAATTTCAAAATCAGAATACCAGAAACTTTAGTACTCGTGCCTTATTATGCTATATACATGTATTTCTCATCCTGTGCTTTTTACCTATTTAATTGGAAATTTACTTTTGCTACGGACGTAATATAGAGCCATTTGTTATGTCCGAAATGTTACGTCTGTAACAGCATTAATTTAAAAACTAAATCAGTTGCAATATTTTTAACTATGGTGGGCAATTACTCTAAGAATTTGCCAAAAGGACCATTAAGGGTTTTTTTTAATTTTGATTTTTTAGGACGTAATGACAACTTTTGCTTCCTTTTTGTTACAGATGTAACATCAAACTTCTTTTTTTCAAACTTCAATTACACCATTTAGATCAATTCAAAAGAAATTAATGAATGCATATTATTATAGTACCGTCTTAGTAGTTAAAATTGTGCTACAAGTAGTTATTTTTGTTTTTATTTTTCGATGAGAAATATGCATTTGAAAATGTGTCCTTTTTTCTGATTTTTACAAGTTCGTGAATATCGTACTTCCAACTAAGAAAACAAGTGTTATTCTAACTCTCACCAAAAAACCAATGCAGGATTCTTAAAATGTACATCTTAAGCTTTAAAATGATGTATAACATAGCAACATAACTTCAATATGAATTTTTGACCAATTGGTTTCACTTTTCATGGAATGGCCCTTTAGTATTATTATTGTTATTTGCAGTGTATTTTTCGCTCACCATTTACAGTTGTTTTCTTCCTGAAATATAGGCTGCAAATATTTTTTTTTTCTGGTCGAAATACCCTTTACGTGTTGATTATTGTTATCTATTTTTCAAATTAGATACTAAGAAAATATACCTAGAGGAAATTTTTGAGAACATTTACTTTTCTCCCGACGTATCTGCGTGATGTAATGCTTATGTTGGCCCTTTACATTTTAAATTTTCCTGCGTTTTTGCTGAAAGTGAAACAGCTGCATAAACTATGAGAAAACGAAGTAAAAATTTACCCTAATAATGGAGAACTGACTTAAGTTCAACTCTTTTATTAAATACACTTGGCATATTATTTTATAACTACACTTAAACTTAAAAATCGATGAGAAATGTTCTGTAGATTTTTTAAATTGTTGAAATGATGATGCGAAATTTAAACCTGTTATCGACCAGAAAGCAGCCGAACTCCCACACTTTAATGGTCTGGATTTAAAGCATTTTAAAAATGTATGGTTTTCAATTTTAAGAGCCAAAAATATCGAAACCGTCTTTTTAGCAAACACAACGTTGAAATCCCAACGTCAACCTATGGATGCTAAAATTAAGCTAGAGGCGAATTGTTCAAAACTGTTGATGTTTTCGGTGCGCTTATTGGAAGAACGCTTATAGGAGGATCAAAACTGAAACAATAGCAATTTTTTTTCATTTCGTTGTGTTCAAAAAATGTCATGACAAAGTGAAATGTTGAGACAATAATAAATTTGCAAGTTAAAAAAAAACATGTTAGTTATAAAGTTATGCAAATGCCAATGTGTATTACATAAAGATATTTATGATGATACTAAAAAAATAATAATAAAATGAAAAAAAAAGTTATTGAACCCCTATCCTGCGGACACATTTCTATTACAAAAAAAAAAGTCTGTCCCGATAATGTCCGTCTTAAAAGAGTTAACCCATTAATGCCTAGCGTCCCTTTTTAGGGACCGACCAAAAAAGGATCTGGCTTTCCTAAAAATGAACACTTCAGCCAAATAATAATGTTCAATTAGAACCTTGGTATTGTTTCAATTCGTTATTAACAGATTGCAGCACATAACCATTGCAAAGTGTGTTCTGTAGCAGTTTTAATATGATCTTTATCAAGAATTATATCGTTCACAATCTCAAGAAGTTTTCAAAATTATTCTCAGCCCAGTTTATGTTATTTGCTGATTTTATTTCTTCTTATAAAATGTCTTTTTAAATATTATATCGTAGGCAGAAAAAAAATTTAGTGAAAAAAGTATTTACCCTCTGGGGTCTATCGTAATTTTTAAGAGACGATTTTTTTCTTCTCAATAAAAAAAAATATTTTTACATGATATTTTTTTTTTTAATTTTTCCTGTCCATTAACCCATTTATGCCGAGTAGCCTAAAAACGGGACGCTTGTTAGTTACTGCATACAAAACCGTGTAATGGGTATATCATTTTACGAAAGCTGTTTTTCAGAAGTTAAATAGTTCCTCTTCTTGAGAAAGCCAGTTAGAGCCACTATTTGGACATTAGAGTTTATTTATTAACAGCTATTTTTAGACAAATCAGTCAAGCAACCACCCAACATGAGCAGACACAGAAAGTAAGTTTTTTTTGCGAATTTATGTTTCATAAAATTAAACTTTTTAAAAAATGATTTGCTTAAAATTGATCAGAGATGCCTTCTGTAATGTTACTTTGCAAAAGAAAAGTGAAGTAAGGTCGTATTTTGCTAACATATCAGCAAAATATCCCATAAATAGGACGTTAAATAACTTAATAAATATGGCAACGGCGAACTATTTTAGGTCTAAAATTTATGTAAACCATTCCAAGTAAGAGTTTTAAGCAGATATTTTTTTTTAAATGTTAAAAAAAAAAACTTGGTCATAAATGGGTGAAACACTGTAACCAGTATACAAAATATCTTTGGAAAAAAAATGTCAAACATTAATGGGTTAAACTAAATTATTTGGTACTTCCAATTCCAAAGTTGTTTGTACGAAACTAGTGAAATAGAAATGTGTATCTATGAGTTTGTAATCTAAATAATTACCTTCATCAGATTTACTATTTCTTTTTTGAAAGCATTCATATTCTAGATTTGAAAAAAAACTTTTAGCTGATGTGATGATGTGTAAACGTTTTTTCTTGGTTGTTTGCAAAATTATATAAGCTATAAGTTCGTGATGGTAAAAAACTACGTAATTTACATTGTTAGTGGATATAATTGTAATATAAATATTGAAACATGATAATTTAAGTCGAGTTTCATATATTTAAATATATAGGGTGAGTTCTGGTAAGTGCGTCCACTGGGAATTATATGAACACTGTCCTGAAATGGCTTCTGCAACACATCGACTATGTTAGATAACTGTCTAATGATAATTTCAATAGGAAGAATTCAGGCCTGGATTCAATAAACGAAACACAATCATTGCCAACTTAAATGTCTTCAAAAAAACTCTAAAGTAAAGATTGAGAAGATTTTGTTTCAGTTTCTCTTGTAGTCATACCAAGCAATTGAAGTTAAGAAATGCAAATTGTTTCTTTTAAGTAATAACTACTAATAATATACATGGGGTATTTTGATCAAATACTCTAACTAAAATTTGTTTATATGACGGTACGCTCTTTCCCTTTCTTTAAAGTAAGGGGTCGGTAAGTGCGTACCATTATGAAGGGGCAAGTGCGCACCACTATCATGAGGCATATGCGTACTATTATGCGGAGCAAGTGCGTACCATTATGATGAGGCAAGTGTGTACCATTACGTGGAAAATCCGACTCTCGTAATTCACCTTTAATTTTGCTTATAACACTTTTATAAGCAGATTATAAATCCGACGTCATTTCCATCAAGTATTTATATTTACATTGCATGCGGCATAAGATTTCAATTTTATTTATTACCATTGAAATATATTGGCTTTTAGATATCAGTTAGTAAATTTTTCGTTGAAAATAGCGATCATAAAATATACTTAATTTAAACCAGAATGACAAATGAAGAAATGAAATTAAGTGAAACACTAAATAAGGAATCAACTGATTCAAAAAACGAAGGTGGAGTAATGAATAAATTATATTTAAGAAAATTAAGAACACCTTGTGAAAAACTATTGCAATGTACAAGAAAAAAAAGTACAAGTATCATGTCATGATCTTTTTTTTTTTTTTTTTGCTCTTTATTTTGTGTTTTTTCTTACTGCTGCTGATTTTAATAAGAAAAATATTTTAAAACTGTATTTATTTCAAAAAAAGAAAAAAAAAACGAATTGTTCACTCGGACACCTAACGATCTACCATACAAATAGAATTAAAGAAAATCACAGGGGTGCGAACTTACAACAACGCTATTGGACGCATATGTCTCATCTTACAATCACTAATTGCGTTTCAAGCAAGTGCTGATCTCTAGTATTAGGAATTATCCCAAGGCAACTACCTAACATATTTAATATATGCCAGAAATTCTTTCCTGCTCATATTCATATAATTTAAGATGGACGCACTTACACCGCTAGGTAGGGAAAGTGCGTACCTTAGAATAGATGTCATAAACCAGGTCACAAAACCTATGCTTATGGTTTATTTGACGTATTATGTGCTTGAAAATCTTAGTAAAGGATCTGGAAAGAAAACTAAACAAAAGTTGTGAGTGTACAATATTTTTCAACAGAGCAGCATCCTTGAGAACTTGAACTTTGAAAAAAAGGGTACGCACTTACCAGAACTCACCCTGCTATTTTACTCAAAAGCACTTTAATGTTAAACAGATGCTAAATTAATTCCTTACATTTCTTCTAGAAAAAAGGAAAGCTGAAAAAATCTTATATTCAACTTTTTTTTCCTTTAATTTAAATTAAAATTAAGAAACACATGTTGTAGCTTCGTAATGTCTTTTTTAATTATTAAATCTAAACGCGTTAGTTTTTTGTTTAATGAATGTAGTTGTGATACAGAAAAAATAAGGTGTTACGAAAAATGTAACACATTTGGCATTATGGCGATGGTTTGGGTTTTCGAGGAAATATGGGAACGCAAAAATAATTAATTCTGTTGGGAATCCAAAACGTCCTGCAACTCAAAAATAGTTCCCTCTTAATAAACTGTGTACTCGACTTAGGTAAAATAAGAAAACGGATTTTAAGATTCTACTTCTTAAAATTCCAGCCATGAAACGAAAACTCCCGCAAATAGATAAAACAAGATATATATTCTTCACAATTCCATATTTTATTTACAGCCCTTTAAGAATAGTCATGAATAAAATACTGCACATTTCCTTTAGATTCACAAATAAACCTTCGTTAATCAAACCCTATTTCCATCAACTTGCAAGTCACTCAAAGTGACTTTTAAGGTTTATCTTCGAAACAAAAAAGGAACTACAAACACACATGTTTCTGAAAAATTCACTTATTTCTTCATGCCCAATTGCCCGGTAGTTTGATTCATGTTCAACTGCCGGCTACAAAAGGCAAACGCAGGGGGGGGGGGGAGGTTTCCTGGAAAAATCCTTCAGCGCGGTACCTGTTTTCTTTCATTTAAAAGTTACGGAAGCGTAAAAAAATAGTGTCTTTGTGGAGAGCGTGCTCCATAACATACACCCAAAATGTAAAAGGATAATGTAAGGATTAGGAGAAAGAAAACTCGATTTCACTTTTAAATTACACATTCATTTGTTTCCAAATTAAATGAGATGTTGGATTACATGGCAAAATATTTTGAATGTTTTGTTTGGTTTTTTTTTTTTTTTTTTAGGAGTCGCAAGTCTGCGATGCAAACGTTCGCAATGTTTTCGGTAAATGAATTTCGAAGCTTAGCTTAAGGGATGTAGGATTTCTTTTCCTTTTGCTAAATAAATTGTTGTTTCAAAGTAAATCGAATAATAGGGAAAGCAGTTTGTCTTGCCTGTTTTTAGTTCTTGACTATATTTTGTTTTCATATTTCCATTTAGCTCTGCTGTTGGAGATTTTCATTTTCAATTATGCAATTCTTTGCAGGTATTTTGAACGTAATAGTTAAATATAATACGTTTTTGAATAATTCGGATTATGTTCTTAATTTTTCATTTTAAATTAGGATAATACGAAACTCACTTGTTTCATTTTACGCAAAAGTTGCTAATAGTTGATGAAATGCGATTAATGTTTATATAAAAGTAGTAAGTTGAGTTACGCTGAGATTATTCAGCAACATGATTTAGAAAACAATTATATTTATATTTTCTATTCTCACTCTTTAAAGAAAACCGTTATAGTGTGAAAACGCATAAATATAAAACTGAGAAAGGTTACCAGTAAATAAGAAACACTGACTCGTGTTTCCTATTGAACATGTAGCAGGAAAAAGCACCAGGCTTAGAGGACATTTATCTAGACAAAGTGAATTTACATGTCTCTGTGTTGTAACAATGCTCAATACTTAACGGAGGGAGGGATCCTAATTTGTAAGGTTCTAAAATTGATTTTTGGGGGAGTTTTTAGAATTAGAAATACAAAAGTCATGTCTAGCGAACTTTGTAGATTGTTTTATTGCATATCTGAATAAGTGAAAAAAATTTTTTAGTGAAAAAATATACTCATGCAACCAACTTTAACCTTTTTTTTTTTTTTTTGTACATTCAATCAACTGCTCTTCTCAATCGGCAGGATAGATGAAGCTCGTAAGTTTCATCTAAAAGATTGAAGACCAAGCACCGTTTTAATTTTCATACATTTTTCTTCTATATAAACTAAACAGCGGTTAAAAAATTACATAAATTTTGAATGTTTTCTCAGGTTTGAAAATAAAAAGAATTAACTTGCTAAAAAAAAGTTTCGATTTTTTCTTTTTTTTCAGGAATACTTTTAGTACAAATAAATAGAAGAAAAATATGAAAATTAAAATGGTATTTGGTTTTCTTGATTCAAATGAAAATTAAGAGCGCCATCTCTCCCGCCTACTGAAAACAGCAGTTGCACGAATGTGCCTAAAATCGGTAGAATGAGAATATTGTTCTCTAAAAAAAGTGTTTCCTATGCTCAGACATGCAATAAAATAATCTAATTGCTTTTCTTTTACTTTTTTTTGTTCTAAAAAAATCCCAAAAAATATTCTTTGAACCTTCTAAATCAGGATCCCCCTTTAAATATCTACCGCTTAAATTAGACATTTTACTCTTAATCAAAAAAATGTTTTTTAGTATTATCTTTCCCTTCTTTTTACAGCACCTCCAACATTCGTACAAGACCTTCCTGATATCCGAGGGGCAGCAAGAGATGCACCTTTCATCATCTTCGAGTGCCGTGTGGAGTGTGAACCGCTGTGTGATGTGGGATGGACGAGAAACGGGGAACGAGTCACCAGTTCGGAACTGTTTATTGTGAGGAACAAAATTATGGGAGAAGATGTCCTGAATAACAGATTCCGCTCTATCGCCAGCAGTTTGCAGTTCAACATGACGGCATGGCCAGGACGGAGATTGGAGAGGGACAGAGATCGAGGGAACTACACTTGCTTCAGCAGTCACAACGCTGTTGGAGATGGTGTAGCTTCCAATATGCTGTTTTTGGTAGAATGTAAGTCTGGTTTTTCCTAAATGTTTATTTATTTCATGTAGTGTAAATGTTATTGGCTGCTTCACACGTACAGACTGAACTTAATGGCATAATTTCCTGTGAAGACCAGGACCTAAAGTGCCTATCGTACGAGATCGAGGGTTCTGGGGTTTCGGCAGATGTTGCAGTTAGGTGGTCAGCCGAAAGCGAGATCCCATAATTTTGATACCCATCACGCTTGGTTTTCACCCACTAGAGGGATGAAAGGTTGAGTTGACCGCACAGGGAATCAAGCACGGGTTTGCAGTGGGCAATCTGCGAAGCACCGCTACTGAGACACTGGGTTTCGCCTTAAAAAAACAAGAAGAAAACTATTCCCACAAAACTGTATACTTATTCGCATGAAAAACTCAAAGAAGCATCATAAAGTTTTTTTTTTGTGAACTAATGTCTTTTAAGTTAGTTTTTAACCGGTTTGCTTTTTTTTCTTTTATTTTTCAATATAATAGGCGAAGTGCTGTGCTGTAGTCATAGCTTTAAATTTCATGAGTACAAAACAAAACTTATCAAATCAGAGAAGGAAACATTTCCGACAAATGTCGGACTACTTATTTATGTATGTGCGATTGAAGCAATACCGCAAGTGAGACGCACACATACATATAATGGCATACATGAAAGTATATTACAAAACATTTGATTGCAAAATTCAATTATTCCTGGGGCATGTGACTCCCCACTTCACTAGTTAAGAGTTAACGGAATGTTCTTTAATGTAAACTGAGATGTGTATCAATTCGGTCGCAAGAACAAAAAACATACATGAACTGAAAAAAATCATGAATTTCAACTAAACCCTGTTGATTTTAGTCAAAACTTGTCAACAAATATCATTGGAATTTTTTACTTTGTTAACTAAATTTATACTGAAGCATTTCAAGCAGAAAAAGAAAAACTGCTTATACTTCCTTTTCTTTAATGTTTAAACTAAATATTGAGGAAAAAAAGGGTGATCAAAGCTGCATATGGGCTTTTCAAAGCACTGTTTTCTGTAAAATGATATATAAAAAAAGTTTTAAAATAAGGAGAGATACAGCGCTTACCATCAAAAAAAAAAAAAAAACATGTTTTTTTTTTTTTTTTTTTTTTTTTTGTCTTTAAATTAAAGATCTAAAAAAGGAGAACCTTTCTGGAAGAAAGAAATGGAAGAACAATTTTAGATTTTTTTTCACTCAAGATAAAAAAGAGTACAGCAGGCGAGAAAGAAAATTCCGGAAATGAAACAAGAACAAATGTTTTGCTACCAAATGAGATACTTTACCTCGCAATAAAATTATTTATTTTTTCACACTGAAAAACACAGGACATACTTTTACTCATTAAAAAGCAACATTTCAACCAGAAAAAAAAGACCTTAAAAAAATTAGCTCCATGCAAACAGTACAGTAATTACATTTCTAAAGTTAGAGCTTTCTTGCAAACTAATGGAAGTGCTGCGACGTATCTAAGTGTAAAGTTTTTGATAAATAAATGAAGATGCTTTATGTCTTTAATTAAAAAGATGTATAAAAATAATTCTTTGTTCTAAAGTATTCTTATTCAGAAAATATTTTTTAACTATATTAAATTGGTTTTACAACTACAAACTCCCCATATTAACATAATTGTTTCCTAGACACTTATAAATTCTTAGACACTTTAAAAGTTTAATTTTAATAGAAACTATAACTCACCATTCCTTATTACAAAACCTGATTGAGTAATATGAGTAAAAAATATGTATAATTTTTAGAATCATCAGACAATAGAACTATCGTGTAAAATACTGATTAAGCATCATATATACATTCCTCGCTCTGAGAAAAAGAGCTCCCTGTTTTGTAAGTATTTCAACCGAGAATACATTAAAGTCTTTTTTTTTTTTAATTATTTTATCTTTAAACTTTGAAAACTGTACATTAATACAATACAAAAAACGAACCATTGTTTTTACAGTATAATACTGACAGCCGAGGTTCCAATTTAAAACTGTAAAATGCACAGTAATAAACTGAAAAACTAACAATTTTACAGTTTCTTACTGGCCCTGCTCCACATCAGCGTAAAACGCTACTAAAACCGAAGGCAGAAACCGAAAATCCGAGTACTTTCCATAGGAACACTATGTAATCCATTTTACGTTTCTGCTTTATATTTCTGCTTTACGCCAATGTGGAGCAGGTCCCTAAAGTCAGAAATTTTACAGTATATTGGCGTATAATTAAGCTACATTGTATTGGAGAAACAACAATATAACACTGGCGGCAGAGATTCCAGTTTAAAACTGTAAAATGCGCGGTAATTTACTGTAAAATTAGCAATTTTGCAGTTTATTACTGTAAAATTAGAAATTATACAGATTAATACTGTAAAAGTAGAAATTTTACTGTTTATTACTGTAGAATTTGTAGCTTATTATTATGAAATTAGCTGTATTATACTGTAAAAATATTATTCATTGTTTACAGTTTATTGCTATGAAATTAGCTGTATTATACTGTAAAAACAGTATAATACAGCTACACAGTTACAGTGTAAGCACTTCAAAAGGTATGTTTACTGAGAAAAAAAAAAAACATAAATATTACTTAATAGTTAAGCGTAAAATATTCATTTCCAATCTTTCAGATCCTCCTGAAGCCATGAGTCTTTCTGAGAGTGTCATCCAGGTCCATGAGGGCGATGTGCCAAAAGACGTGGAGTGCATGGCGTCATCTTGGCCTCCCAGCACGTACATGTGGCTAAGAGGAGAAATCATAGTGGCCAGGGACGACACTCTGTCCTTCAACGGAACAGTGGACAGGACGCATGAAGGATCGTATATATGTGTTGCCGAGAACAGACACGGGAAAGCACAAATCGAAATGAAATTGGAAGTGTTGTGTAAGTACTTGCATTGATTTTGGGTTAAGTGTAAATTAAGAATTAATTTTGCGACTTTACAAACCTTTAGTTATACACTGTTAAAAATTTCCTGAAATTTTACGGTAAAAGTTACTGTCATCCATGTTGCCAGTAACTTTTACCGTAAGATATTTTTTGCTGTAAAATTTTACGGAAGAGAAAACGAGAGTTAAAATGCACGAGATACGAACGACAAGGCTCGAACCCAGGACCCAATTTTTACTCACTGCTTTACTAACCACGGTACCCGATGAGACACACCACGAGAGCGGAAAGAGGGTGTCATCTGCATCGCACAGTAAGTCACGTGGTGATCCATTGAAGCTGCAAACGCAATTTTGTTATCGGTACAATTTTCTGTACTGTAAACGCTACATTTTACAGTAACATTTACCATAAAAGCTTCCCGAATTTTTAACAGTGTACCTTTTACTTCTTCAACAAATAACAACCATTTGTATTTTTTTTTTCGGTTTAGTGTAAAATATTCGGAGATTAGCTTTAAATACTTTTGAAGGACGCTTAAAAAAGTATAATAAGTAGTAACTTAAGTACATTAATACCATTTACAGATGTCTTTGAACCTCTGCGTCTCTGATGTGCCGAAAATCATTCGTTTGATTTTTACTGGTGTCCTAGGCGTTACTAAGTTGCTACTTATATTTCTGGCCTCGACAACAATAAGTGTTCCCAAGTGATCGCTGAAGATTCCAAATGAAAATTCGACATTTTTAACCATAACTCCTCTTGAAAGTTTTGTCGTTTTAGCGATATTTTAAAGTAAGTTGAAAAGTTATTCCTAGGCAAAAAAAGGAAATTGACTCGTGAGAATTTTTGTGTGACTTTTTTTCTGGTTTTTAAAATATATTATAAAGACAAGTGTGTATTGCTGCAACACCATCCTATAGCAACGTAAAAACTTGAATAACCAATTAAATCCTGGTCGACTTCCATACACAAAAACGAGAGATTTCAAAATTATTTCATTTCAAGGCAGCAAAAAAAGCTTAGTGCTAAAGAAATATAATCTTACCATAATGTTTAAACTATAAACTAAATCATAAAACAACTTTATAAAAAAGTATAATTTTGAATAAAAATATTTTGTATTATATTTTTTGAGCAGATTGTCACAGGACAATACGTTTTTTTTACTTAAACAAATACTTGAAGCTAGAAAATATTCAGCAGGCGGACTGCGAGGATAGTAAATAAGCATTACAGCAAATCAACATCTTAACAGAAATACCCAAACGTGACTTGCATAGCCAGAACTGGGAATACGTTCACTAAACTTGAAACCGCGATAAGAAATAAGATAAAGAAATATTTGTTAGAAAAATATATTTATTCCTTCTAAGATACTTTGCATGAAATTTGTATGCGAAAACATCGAGTCCTGCTTTTCCCCAGCTTCATTCTTCTTTGTATTGTTTACGAATTTTTTTGCCTCGCCAGTCTATGCATTTATTTAATTTTTTTCTGCGGGAATTTTAAAGCGTTTTTCATGAAGTCAATTTTTAGCAAAGCACACCATCTGATGGTTTCAGAAAGAATTCTTCACCGTCATACGCATTTTCGTTGGAAATAAGATTTGTTATTTGAATGCTGTTTTTGACATTTCTTTCCTTTTATTTTTGGACTTGAAATGTCAGTCCCATAAACTAAATATTGTAGATCATATGCACTTTTATTATGTATTTTAAAACAAAAAATAGTAACATTAATGTCGAGCGTTTTTCATGTATGTTTAATATCTATCAAGAAAATATTTATTAATAATGTATGTTTGACCATTTTTGCTTTTTTTTAGTTTTTAAGTTATTTCTTACAATTATTTTTTGAAACTTCTGGGCAGTACAGGATCGATTACATTTTTTTTTGCATAAGTAACTACTTTAATGAAGCTTCCATAACGCAATCCCTCACAGTATTGTTTCAATATAAGTGCAATATTTTACTTCAAATTTTACGTTTCTGCAGATTTTCTGCAAAAAGACTTTCTCCAAGTAAGTTCTAATTTTCTGCAGTTTTTTTTTTTTTTTTTTTTCAATGGGTGGATAAAAGCGCATGATTAAATTGCCGAAACTTAAAAATGCTTATACTAAAATAGATTTTGTACACTAACTATGACAACCATGCATGATTTTAAAATCAAAACTAGTCAGCAATTTGTGGGATTTGTGGGATTTTGTCATTTTCTTTGGGAAGAGATGCAACTGTGAAGCTTTCATCCCCATGTAAAGAAAATAAATAAAAAAAAAAAAGCAATGTAATGACATTTCTAAAAATAAAAACATGTTGATACATCTGTCAATGAAAATTCAGAGGTTTCATTTTTAGAGAAAGGGGAGAGCTTTGCTATTGTCTGCTATATTTCGCCTTCTGAATGTATCACAAAGCATATTTTGTCATATCAAAATAACGTTTTACCGATTTGATGTTGAATTGTTGAATTGATCCGAAGTGAAGGCTGGAGCATTTTAAAGAACACAATACTTCCTCATTGTAAAAGGTAAAAAAACAAAAGGTTAAAGAAACTATTTTGGAAAAAAAAATCAAAAAGAAAGAAAGAAAGAAAGAAAAAACTAGGTTCGCTTTCCGCATGCTGTTCGTGTGGCACCAGTTGAAGACTCCTGCTGTATATTGGTTGGATTGGTTGTGTGTATGTGTGTGAATTTCACATAATGACTATTTTAAAATCAAATAGCTTGTATTTTGATATTAAAGACAACAACACTGTCCCTGCTAGAACGATTTTCCCATGATTTTCAAATATATTTATTGTGTTTTTTGCTAGTTATTCTTTCATTCATTCATTTATTTTTTAACATAGAGTAAAATACTAAAGCCAAGTAATAATTTAACAATAATTTAACCCGAACAGAGTGCACAATCTTAGGCTTTTAAAAATTTGTGGAAGTTGTTAACGAGTGTTTGTGTAAGTTCACGTCAAAGCGGATTATAATTTAAGTAACGGGATGTGATTTTGGCTGTATTTTCTGATTCCGCCTGATGGACATCGAAATCACTGGCTATCTGAGAATATCATTCAAAGTGAAAGGGATGAGCTCAAAATACACTTTCAAAGCCAGTTTAAAGTATTTCTACCGCAGTTAGGGTAAATTACGCATTTTGTTTCAAAGCTAAATTTTACATAGCTTCTTAGAATGCTTGAAGATAATTAACCAACTTCAAAGATGCATTTCGAAGTAGCTTCCAAAGAATCATTATTGCACAATGGTGATAGATAATTAGCTATGTTCAGTATTGCCAACTTACTTTGTAAAAAATAAATAAATAAAAGCATCCACCGTCTACCCCCTGGAATTCCTTAAAATTTTAACGTCTTATATTCAAATTATATTTTTCGATATAACGAATTCATACAAGACACTTTTCGGTGGGTTTCTTGTTTCTGCAAATGAAATAGAAACATAGAATAAATTCGCACTCGTCATATTATGAATGGTGGTTTTCTCGATGACACAATACGGAAAAATCCATCAAAAATGGTAACTAGTTAGCATCAAGATTATCATGGCCAATTTGATTCTTTACAATTATCACAAGTCGGACTTCTTGTCTTGTGGTCAAAGAAGTCTGAGTCAGATAGGGAGGTTTCGGGCTAGATTTCCGGCTCGGGAATGAGTGCACTTTTTCTCTCTTACACTTTCTTTGTATGAATGCCTTACTGTTCTGTGAATGTTTTCCTACCCTATAAACGGGTCTCAATGGCATGTGTGTACTGTGGAAGTTCGATATTACACTAAATTACGGTACAGTTGAAAAGGGGAAGCAGCGCATTCCAAATAGCCAGCTTAGCTGGCACAAGGCAATATTAACAACGAGGCGTGTCTTGAATATATTTACAGCATATACCGTATTTTTTTTTTTTTTAATTCCTATCAACTTAAAATGATGGACATTAGTGAAGACCGTTTTTTAATGTTAAATCGGCATGAGATAAGTCATGGAAAGAAATGAATGAAAATTACAGACGATTTGTAACCTTAATGACGAAAATTCCCTAGCAGCATCATCTCATCGGCCGATGATCGGCCATTCATCGAAACCAGATGAAATTCTCATCGGCTGATGATCTAATATGTCTCATCGGCCGAGCAGAATCCGAGCAGCAAAATCCGATGAAAATACGATGAGATTTGGAGCAATTTACGAGCAGAACAGTCCCGTGCCGAGGAATTTCATCGGGAAACTTGATCGGAAGGATATCGTTTTCCAATGGAATATAGCTCATCTTATTTTCATCGGGAAAGTTGATCGGAAGGATATCGATTTCCGATGAAAAGTAGCTCATCGAAAACCGTGCTCGGATACTGATCGGAACGATGTCATCGTGCGTTACAGGATCAGTTTACGAGGAGTTTGTTGATCGGCAGAGCAAAATCCGATGAGTTTATGCTACTTGGGTAAGTCCCACTAAAGAAAATATTAAACACAACGAGATAGACCTATTCTCGTCGTCATGATGATCTAAAAAATCAGAATGACATCAGCTCCGGTCAAGTGAGGGTAAAAAAACAATTTGTGACTGCGCGAAAAAAATGAAATTAAAACAAAGCATGTAGGTTTATTTGTATTAATCCATGCTTTTTAAGTTATGGTTTACTTAAATAAGTGCTTTAATTAATTTGAGGATGAACAAGCTACTTAAAATATCGTTGAGACACTGAAGAAAGGCATCATCCGGGTAGCTAGTGGAAAAGCAAAATGACAATTCAAGAGATGAAACCTGCATTCACATATAAAATGGCCTACGTATTATGTGCTATGCAGATGTTTCGAAATGTCCAAAATATAGAAAAAAAAAAACTTTTTTACAGTTCAACTTTTTTTCAGAAACAAAAATCAAGTTTCTAAGCTTTCATCTTTCGAACTTGAATATTTTTTGATAGGGTTAGTTCTATACACTTCAAAGAAAATTCGAACTAGAAAGGGAACGAATCCCATTTATACAGTAACCTGAATTTCACAGTAGCTCCCGGGATGCACCCAATTCATGCAGCAACTGCGTGAAAATATTTGACAAATACTCTGGAGGAAACTGTTCAATTCTTCTTGTTACGGTAGTCATCAGGATGACACTAAAAACGCTGGAGATCCTCGAGGTGTTATTTTTCCGGGCACTTTGGGGGCGATGCCGATGTCAAACACATGCGCTCAAATGCATAAAATATATATTCCTAAGAAATATATATAGAAGATGGTGAAAAATAAAATTTGATTTTGATGTGCATGTATTCGAGGAATATTATTTTCAGAGAAAAAGTGTATTCCTTATGTGAACTTGAATTCATGCAAAATAAATGCAATAGAGATAGACAAGAGAGTACAGAACTATGCTTTAAAGGATTTGACTTTCTTTTTTTCTTTCATTTTTTGCAGTTTTCTGATTTTTAATAAATTAGCATTTTAGATTAAAACATCGTGAAACGAATTCGATTTGACATTTTATGAATATTCCTGTAAATCAGATATACCTTTGCAGCATCATTCGTTATAAGTATTTATTTATCCCAAAGTTTCTTACTGTTATGCTTTACGATAAAGTAGCTGTATGTTCAGAAGTATTTTTCTTGCAAAACTAATTCTTTATTAAAAATTTCGAGCTAAGTTAAACATTAAATTATTCAGATAGGGATGCATATTGATGTAAGAATTTTACCGAAGAAGGTTTACAGAAACTAACTTTTCTTGTTATAAAATTATAAAGGTCATCATTTAAAAAAATAATTGGAATCTACTGATGTGAAGTGCTGTACCTATTTAGTTAATTAGGCATGTTCTGATTTCAAATGTTAATTACAACTTGTGAAGTGCACAACGCGCAAACTGAATGAGTCAACGTGAAATATAATTCAACTTCGCAGAGATGGCCTCTGACTCCTCCTTTTTTCATTATTGTCCATTTTTAGGAAGGGGTGATACGCAGATGAAAATTGAGGAATGGGATTCACAATTGATGGGGGAATTTGAATGGGTAGAAATTCTACCTATTTTAAGGAATGGACTCGTTTTCTCATTTGACTGACACCGGCCATCTCGTCGCGGTTGAATTATAGTTACATTCGTTTACTTATCCGTTCATTTATCGAATAACTTAAGATTTTTTTTTAAATCATTTTTTTGCACTTTCGTTCAGTAATTCACTTATTAATTTGTTCGTTCCCTTATATTTCTTATCCCCTCCTTATTCCTTGAATCATTTATTTGTTCTCGTATACTAGTTTATAAATTCATTTGTTCCTCCATTATTTTAATATTTTCTCATTTATCAACTGTTTCGTTTATTTATTCATTCACTTGATTCACTTGATGAAAGGCATTTTTAATTAGTAGTAAAAAATGTGTAGTTTGAATTGTTTTATTTTTCACTTTGCCTCATGCAAAAAAGGAGGAAAAAAAATCATATTTCTTTAAAGGTACTAATTCACTGTCAAACATAAAAAATTACACTGAAATGCAAGATTTATCATAAAATACATTATTCCTTCTCTACCAACTGTAATTTTCAAAACCAGCAACCAATGTGTTCAATTTTAAAAAAGATGGGCTGTCCAGAATATTTCACTTTGCCTAACATTCTCCTATTTCTTTTTAACTTAAATAAAAATGCTAAACTCTTGTCTTGATAAGTATATTTTAAAAAGGGTGTGACGTACAACTGAAAATATTTCTGAAATATTACTTAGATTATTCCATTTTATCTGGTGCACAACTATCAAAAATTTATTAACGTTCATCTGTCCATATGAGCAAATTACTTTTAAAATATGTATTAGACTTGAGTCACAAAAATATGCGGTGCAAAAGTGTACGACTCCTACATTTCATTACTCGAAGTTAATCAATTTTTTTTTAATTATTAGACTTATATGAGCAGGGCAATACTGCTGTTTTTAGTTAAAGGGCAGTATTTGCAGAAATGTTTTTTTTTAGACATTTGAAGAATTGAGCTAATATTTAGAAAAGTGCCAATTTGAGTCCCAAGTGAATTTTCACTAGTATTTCAATAACTAGTTAAAAAAATAATTTTCCCCAGAAAGAAGATAAGGTTCTGCTTTCATTTCATCTAATAACATCAGAAAAAAAAATTCTTCAGAAATATTGTTTTTATACATCAAAAATCAGATCGGTAACGTGTCCCCAGTAGCAAAGCTTAGCATGCAAACAGGTCATGCGCACTTTCTAACTTCCCAAAAAAACGCACTTGCACAAAAAACGATTCTTTTTTTACCCCTTTGTTAATATTTTACTTCATTTTTGTTTTAATCGATTTCTGATTTTCTAGACGTTGCGAAATAAGCGTGTCCCAAGTTCCGCCGTCAGAGTGGTAACAATAACTTCCGATCTATGTTTAGGCTCCCAAAATCATTTCCTGCGCCTATACCACGTGATACTGAGTACCTGGTGGGATGCTTTATCGACTCGTAATTAAAAATTTGCATTTCTGCATCTGAAATTGTAGGTAAGATTTTTTAAAGTGATTTTATAAAATGTGTGTCATTTGAGTCATCAGATCGGTAACACGCTCTGAAATGCGCAGTTTTTATTATTTTAAAAATTATTTTATGTATAAGTGTAGTCCTTTATTACAAGTGAAAAAACCACGTGTTTGATTTTGGTTTAGTGCGCTCGACTCGGAAATAAAAAAAAAAAAAAAAACTTTGTCAATTTGTCAGATCGGTAACAGTCAGAGCGGTAACATTGAGAAACAGCGTATATGTTATAGAACTAACTCACACGTTTCAGAATTATAAAAAGCAAATATCATAGGTTTTAGCCACATATATTGAATATTTTTGTTCTAAAAAAATGAAAAGCAATGAGTTTTAGTACAATTGCTTCATTTGTGGTTTGTATGAACTAATAATAGAAGTTAGTAAAATAAGAAAAATTGACACTGCAGAAATTAAGTTAATTAATTATTATTATTTTATTTATTCTTTTTTTTTTTTTTTTTTTTTGGTGCTTCAATTTCTCATAACTTCGCTAAATAACTGGATAATAACTAGCATGCTAAATTTGAATTTCTGATCAAGAAATTAAATTTCCTGCAACTAATTAAGGAAAAGCAAGCAGCAGAGTTGTGTGTTGAAAAAGTTGAAGTTGTGTGTTGTTTCAAAACGAAACAAATGTTTTATTAGCTCGGATTTGGTAATCTCATAATTCATTTTATCTAAAAACCTTATCGCTCATTTTTATTTCCAAGAAATGCTTTTTTGTAATGAAATTTGATTTTTTAGCCTAATATATATATTTTAATATAATAATCTTAATTCTATGTTAAAAATGCAAGGAAATGATATCATATTTAGAGATGTTAACGAAGACTGAACGCATAAACTCAAATATGTAGCTCATGTTAACATCAGATCTGTAACATTCATCAGATCTGTAATGGCTTAAAAGTGAGTAATCTAAGGAGGGGGTAAATAACTTCCTTGACCTCCCCCCTTTTATTTTCTTGCATTTAGACCCAATTTAGACTTAAAACTCAATATTAGTTTTTTTGTGCAAAATTTTTTTTTTTCAGAAAACTCCAACTTCAAATTGGCACTTTTCTAAATATTGGCTCAATTACGCTTTGTATTCCATTCTAACTATAGAGAAATGTTAAAATTTGTCCTTTTTTCTACTTTATTTTCTTTCGGAACCAAAGTAACCATTTTGTTCAATAAAGTTGATGTACAATTTATTAAAAACAGAAAAATTTGCAGCTACTTCTTTTTACTTTCCCAAGGAAGAATACTATTACGTCATTTTCGAATGACACCTAATCCAAATAATAAAACAGATATTAAATGCAAGCTTCGTTTCAAAAAGCTGTTTAGCAAAAGGTTATAAGGGAATATGTAAAAATATAAATAAATAAAGAAAAGTTTAAAACCCACACACACAGAAAGAGAGACAAGCGCACACATGCGATGTCTCAACCATAAGCTAAAAAAAAATGTTTCTTTTCTATCGAAGAAGGAATGATATGCTGAATGAAAATCATTTTTCATTGCTTGGGGGTTGGATCATTTTTCTCTGCTTCCTGTAAAACAGCGTTTATTTGAAAATTTGTTGATCATTTTCTATTGGAATAGAAAAATAAATGCAGTTATCTGACACTTTGGTTTGGTCGCTCAGTAGATATATCAGTTTAAGTGATTTAATTAATTCCTAAATGTCAATGACATAGTTAATTAAATAAAGTACATTGACAAATATTATGTAGTTCAAAGTAAAGCATTTTTAGAAGCGTTCGTTTTTACATTTCGGAGCTTTCTGTTAAAATAGGCAAAATACAAAAGGTTCAATAATTACTTGCTGATTGAAGTGCAGTAATGGATAAAACCTAGATTTTCATAGACCTAGAAACTATACATTTCTCTATTCCAACCCATAGGAGTTAACTAGATAACTAATAACTTTTAGAAATCCTGTTAGTAATTCTAAAACAGGTTCATTTGAAGCATTTCTGCCAAAACGACAAGCCCAGTTAAATTTTGCCCTGTGTATCTAAGTCATTGACAACATTTGCTTAAATTTGATCAAACTAGAATACCGAATGTTAAAAAAAAAATCTACCCCCTTCCAGTACAAGGCTACATAAAAGGTTGGAATTAATTTAAAAACAGAAGTTACAACTACATTACACTTTAGCTTACAACTGACTTACAAAAACTCCAAGCACCATACTTCTCAAAATCGGTACGATTTTGACCACAGCTGTTAAAAAATAGTAATGAATGATAACTGGACCTAACATTCGTATTATTCAATGCCTATTAAATTTGTAACGACGACCTAAAATAGTCAACTATATGAAATGTATTACTTATACGCGTATTTAACTATGTAATTTACCCAGTACAATTACTGAAAAAAAAATGAAAAAAATAACTTTTTTTTTCTTCTTTTTTCTGTGTTTTAACACAGACATATGTAATATATCAGGACATTGTTAAACGATCTACTAGAGTCCTGTTAAGTTAGAAGATCGATGCGTTATGTAGGTTGCAATCTATTAAGGGCAGGACGTTGGGTCCATATATCAGAAGCTGGCTTGACACATGGCAGATGATGGGTCGAGTTACTGATATGGCTTTTGTTGCTTCACTGCTGATGTACCCGTTTATGGGACAAAAAAATAAATAGTGTGTTTCCGAAAAAGACTGAACTGTCGGTTTTCTCTTTTGAACGTGCTTTAGGAAAAATTGGATGTGTTTCTGCTTATTGACTCAGTATACCAGTCTATTACTAACGTTAATGTTTTACATCCTTAGAATATTTTTCAAGGGGACTATTAAAATTAAAATTATTGATTTGTTGGAATCAAAATAAAGAGGAAGTTTTTTTTCTGGTCAAGTATGTGTACTTATCACGCCTTCAAAGTTAGCCTCTTATCCCTTTTATATTTTTACCTTTTATTCCTTTTTTTAGAATTTTACCTATAGCTACATTTTAAGTATTGATTGATTTTCTCGTTTGTGATAGCACAAACAATTTCATAAATTTTGCTAGATATGACATTTTCCATTTTTCTAACGGAAGCTTTCCTATAGAGAAAAATAAAAAATGCCACATCTTTCTTTGTTTTGAAAACATTTGTAGTCCGTAATACATTCCGTATACATTTTCAAAACTACATTAAAAGGTCAGGTATTTCTTAATATAATTTTGTTTTACTTAATTGAAACTTTTATAACCTACTTAAAATGTAACTAAATGGACTGTATGAAGTGTAGCCTTACATCATTGTTACAGTATTGAATAGATTCTACATGATATCTACACTTACTAGGTTCTCAAAAAATTGAAAAGACATGATAAAGTTAAGTTTTAAGTTCGTAAGTTTTTATTGCCAAACAATAAATTGTAATAAATTACGAAATTTGTCTTATATTTTGAACATGCCATCTAAATCATCTGTGGTGAAACAGTTCAACTTTTGTTATTTTTCATCCTTTGAAAACGTTTTTTGATAATTTTTTAATTACCTTTAATCTCTGTTTATTATGAAAGGGAAAATTTGATTACATCAATCGTAGCAATCTGCCGAATAAATGCCTCTCATATTGACTTAAAGTGATTACTTCGCTGTTTTTCGGTCACCAAATTTCAGTTTATTTAAATCACAACAGTCGTTTTATTCAATTTTCTATAACAGCTGAATCAAATCATCTATCTAATTATGTCAAGTTTTTGATTTTATTTTATGATGTCAGTTAACCATTTACTATCATAGAGTTTTTTTATATGCATATATTGAATCATTACAATAATTATTCATAAATATTCTCTTTGAGGAAAAGTCGTTTTTTCCGATTTTATTTTTATTTTTTTTTTAATTCTATGAATTTCCTTACTTCCTTACTAATGTGTATTACCGATTATGCCCACATTTTTTAATGATTTTTAGGGCTGTACAGATTATGTATTGATTGTTTTTGAAATGAATTAACATCAATACTGAACAGTATTTGAAATATTTACTTTGGCATACTGTATGGCAAGCTATACATAACACCAGAGTTTTGTTCACTTTCGGATGCGACTCGTTGAGCAGGACGATGCATAAAGATGAAATTTTAATTTAATGCAAATTATTCACTTCATTCAACGTGGAGATTTTTTTAAAATATTTTTTCCACTAGCTCAAATGATATTGAATGTGACTGATCGATTTTTTGCCTCTCTCCAGATAAACCAGAGTGTAAAGTGAGTAAAAGCAGTAACGAGGACGGTGCTCCAGTTCTTGTATGCAAGGCAGACGGATTCCCTACAAAAATCAACTTCACGTGGAGCAAAGATAATGAAACCTTGGATGATGAATATGAAATGATGGATAGCGAAAATGATGATTTTAGTATCTACATTCTACCAGAATCTGGCGATAGGTACGGATTGTATGTTTGTGTCGCCATCAATGACGTTGGCGAGTCTGAAGCATGCTACATCACCATTTCTGGACCAGGTAAGCTTTCCAAATATACACTGTATCATATCTAACAGCTGAAAATGCTCTTCATTAACAAAAATTTTATTTACGTAATTTTAACTTTTTTTTGTAATTGGTGCTATTTGTACGTTTTCATTAATGATTTACGCTAAAAAAACAAGTAAAAAAGCGCAATATTGTTACTAACTAATATCATGATGCCCCTTTCCCAAGAATGCGCAAATTAGAGATGAAAATTAAGAGCTGCAATTTAATAAGAGGTAAAACGTTTTAAAGTTCTATACTTCTTATAGGTTAAATTTATGACTGGTACACATTTTTGAAAGTAAATTTTATTCCTGTTTTCTAGTTTTGTTTCCCGTAACCATTTTTTTCCTGTATCATTGATCTTTCTTTTTCTGTGACTTTCGTATGCAAAGCAAAAGAAAAATAACCCAAATTATTCAATGCTCATATTTGAACTTTTTTACTCAAAAAAAGTCGCTTAAAATGTCGCTTTCCGTTTTGCAAAACAATATAATCCTTGAGAATCGTTACCTGAAACTTTTGAGAATAGTAAGTTTAGTTATTCTTCTGTCATTAAAAATGTATAACCCATTTCTTCTAAACAAATTATCTTCATCGCTATTTGGGAGACCTTTCTAAACGGTATTAGCGAATGAAACAAAATTCACCCCGATGATATATATGTATGTTATTTGACATTGATTAATGCCTTTTAGATAATGACCCTTGTTATATTCTTTTTCGACTACTTTTCTGGAAGAACATATCATAAAGCATTTGTTCTACTGAATAATAAATTATTTAGCACTTTTTTTTATTTTCATAATGTTACACTTTTCTTATGTATAACTTGTTTCTAAAAATAAATCTTTAAAATTTATGACTGCAAATAGAAGCATTAAGGTAATCTGAATAAAGAATAATCGTCATTTTAAAATCATTTCAGCAATAAAAATCTATGTTCTTATTACGCTTGCTCTCGAATGAAAGATTAACTTTAAGTGAAACTATTGTTATCATTTTCTAAAATCATATTTTGAAATTATCTGCATTTTTGTGTTTTATTACCGCATTTGTACCTAACGTCCTTTTAAAAGGACGCTCATAAATTTGTAAATTTTTAAAAATATATTTTATTTTAAACCAAATAGGGTGTCGATGTTTTTAATCCAAGGTAGCAGCAAGCGCGTCATTTAGGGGGGGGGGGCAGGGCGCCCCCCCTCACTTTGAGAAATCAATGTATATCGCCTCATATGAGTGGGCGTGTTTTTGTTGTTTTTCATTGAAAAAACATTGTGTTTGCACCTTTGCCCCCCCCCCCTCCCCGAAAAACTTGAAATTTTGGGCCTGGATAGTGGATAGTGGCATTGCAATATATTTTATTTTGTGACTTAACTGGAAATAATGGAAAATCGTAGTTTTTCTACTTTTTAACACGACGAAACTCAACAAGTGAGTTTGAATATGAAATATTTAATTACATGCAAACTTTTATGCCAATATTTTAGTCAATAGCATTCTAAAACACGTATTTCTCGAAACAGACGTATCATCAGCATTACTTTTCTTATTTATTCAGTTTTGAATAGTATTATAATTTTTGTAGATAGTTCCAAGTCATTTCAAAATACCTGTTTTATGATTAGGTGTTAAAAAGCGCTTTTTATATCTGTCAAGTGTTAAAACACGTAAATTTCAAAGAAAAATGAATGATTTTTATAAAATCTAACAGTAGAAGTGTTGCATAAAACGTACTTACTCGTGCCTAGTGGGTGGAGGTTAGTTAATGTTGACTAAAAATTAGAACTACAACGCGGGGTTTTTAAAATTATTTTTTCAGCTCATTTAGCGTATTTCAATATCCCAAAACTATTTTAACTATCCAAGAAGAAAATTCTATTAACGGGCATAAATGTGTTATTGATAAAAAATGTACATACACTGTAAAAAATTAACGTTGTTTTCAGTATAATACAGTTAATTTTATAGTGATAAACTGTAAAAATCGATAATTTAACAATACTAAACTGTAAAATTGCTAATTTTACAGTAGTAAACTGTAAAATTACTAGCTTACAGTAATAAACTGTAAAATGGCTAATTTTATTGTTTATTACCGTGCATTTTCTCTTTTTTCGTGCATGGAACCTCTGCTGTCAGTATTATAATGCTGTTTTTACAGCATAATACCGCTAAATTTTACTGCAATAAACTGCAAAATGTCTAACTTTACAGTAAGAAACTAAAATTGCTAGTTTTGCAGTTTATTACTGTGCATTTTACAATTTTAAATTGGAACTTCGGCTGCCCGTATTATACTGTAAAAACAACAATTCATTTTTTGTAGTGTAATAATGATGATTTTTTTAAACAGATTTGGCAGGCTGGCACGCTGAATTTGGTGACAAGAATGTGTTAGTCATTGCGGCGGTAATAGGAAGCATAGCAATCCTTTTTGTCCTAGCCATCATTATCATCATTCTCATAATGCGGAAAAGGCGATCTAGAAGTAAGTAAAGATTGGATGCTGTAAAGCTACGCAAACGTATTCAGCCATTTTAGATGGCTGTATGACTAAGCGCAACATTTAAAGCATCTCAAAAAAAAGTATGCTGCAGTAGTGCATTATTATCTAGAGAACAATATGTTAAAAATTCCAAAATTGAAAATTCAAGGTGCCGATTTTTTTTCCAAATTAAGCTCAGTACTTAGCTTTCTACCGTGAACATTGCTTTACTATTATGTATAAAATGGGTCTCTACTGGAGTTCTTCTATTTGGTATTTAAAATATACTTCTTTAATCATCAATGACATTTGAGACTCCAATAATGATTTTTTCCCCAAAATACTATTTGCTTCATTGGTTGTATTTAAAACAGAGTAAGATTGTTATGAAAAAAGAACAAAATTAAAAGTCTTTTATAGCTCATTTCACATTTACATATCTATTTAGCTTATTAATCATTTCAAAATGTTTTTAAATCTAATTTTATTTTTATTTCTTATACGCGTGGTTTAATAATTATCTTTTTATTCAACGAATATTCAGTGAGATTTTAACAGCATTTTTCTAAGGATTTAAATGCTAAAATTATAGTTTTGGATTTTAAATATGATTATTCCATAATGCAGTTTGCTTGCACTTTTTAAAGATTTTTTTTTTTTTAATGTACTAAAACATTTGAATGATTATATTCACTTCCAACGCAGATTTTGGAAGTCCAGGAAAAGCGCCTCTAGGGGGCACTGGAGACAGTCTTTATCAGAATGTTAGTGGTGCTCCCACAGATCCTAAACAAAATGGACCAACAGGTGCTGAAACAGAAGGAAATGTGATGTATGAAAATATGCCATTCCACCGCCAGGGGGTAATACATTCTGTCTTTTAAATGCTAGTGTTTTATTCTATGTTCTGAATCGCATGAGCTCTGACTAAGTTAGAAATAACAAATTTAAAGTTTTGTGTTGTAACTAACATTAATTTTTCATTCGTTCGCATCGTTTACAGGAAAAAAAATGTGTGTATGCCGTATAAATGCATGTTATATAGGTGCTTATATAACAAGTTCATAAAAAATCTAATTAAAATAAGACAAGGAAATTTCAGAATGCATTAAAAATACTAATATAGTTAACGTTGTCTTAAATATAATTTTAGAGTACAAAAACACTTTTTTTTCACAGTTCCTAAAAACATAAATTTAGTTTTTTTTTCCTCAATGTCTTCAACAATAAAGTTTATTAATGACAACCTTTTTTTAAATTACTTTTAAGAAGCAATGGTTAAAAGAATATGAAACGTGAGTTTTGAACACGTATGAACTTAGGCTATTATATCATGCAAAATATTTATTTCATATAATGTCCGGCACCATCAAATTACATTTATTTTTTCAGAGTTTGTAAATAACGAAAAACACGTTTAAATGCAATATTTTATAGTTAATTCTTAATCGCAATTTATTATAGTCAGTATTGTCGAAATATGAGGGAGCCAAATTGGCTTTATATATATATATATATATATATATATATATATATATATATATATATATATATATATATATATATATATATATATATATATATATATATATATATATATATATATATATATATATTTTTTTTTTTTTTTTTTTTTTTGCACTGAAGCAATAAAAACCGCGTTTCTACTTATATAAATTTACAACATTTTGAGTAGCAATACCAGTTTTTCAAATGAAACATAATACATGTTAAATGCCTTCACTACTGTGATGTAGATACACGATTTAATCAATGCATATTTTGGCAATATTTAGTAAATACAAGTAACACAACCCTTTTTTTAAAATTATGACACCCGCATTGCGGTGTTTTACCGATGTTAATATACTGATGAAGGTATTTTGAAAATCCAAGATTTACTTTCTTTATCCTCAAGAACGAATGCCAAGGACAATTCAATTCTGAGATTGGTATTAACTTATCCAAACAATACAGGAAAAATAATGCTTATCTCTAAAAATACATCCTTTTCTAAATGAATGATTGCACTTGATTTATTGTGTGTGCTTGATTGTATTTTGTAAAATTTAAGCTCGCGTTTTGCAATACTGTTTTCAAAGTTTTGAGTCTTCAGAAAAACTTTCCGAATATTAATTTTTTCAAGAGGTCACAGTGACCTCCTTTAACCTCCCATTAGGTAGCGTCTAAAAATGTCTCACAGTATTTACTTTTTCTAATATTTCCAGTCACTGCCAGCTAGTAATTCGTAAATTCAATAATTCACTCAGTGATGCTTTATTGTTTTTTGTGTTAATTGCAATAAAAAGTTAAAAGTTCCAAAAATTCAGACAAAATTAAGTATTATGAGTCTTTTTCTTTCTCTCCACACACATATATAATTGAAGGGCCAGGGGGAAAAAAGATGAAAGTCACTTTTTCGTAAATTTTGAGATATTAGCGCAATCTAGGGGCTATGAAGGACTAGTATCATCTGGTAGAACAACAAGGGGGGAAAAAGATGAGAAGCGACCGAAATGTGCATGAAAACTCGAAAAACTACATAAAGAGCTACGAGAAATCAAACTTCGTTCTTCGTTTTTCTCGAAATCGCTTTTTGGTCACTTTCATCTTTTTACCCCCTGGCCCTTCAATTAATTTTTCCATTAATAACATTTTGAAAAATGTAGTGCATTTACATGACTGACTAACTGCATGAGCATGCCCTTGGTTTTGTTTCTTGCTTGCGTCCACAGCCCGTGCCTTTCCCAAGCGCCCGAACGCGCCAGTCGCTTCCGGCGGACTTTTCTCGTGCCTACCAGAATGTGCTCTACTGCAGGCAGGAGTGGAATCCGCAGTGGAACAGCAGCGGAAGTGCGGATCAGAGGCGGATAGGAAGCGGAAAAGGCAGGGAGCCTTGTCCGCAGCATGGGATCATTGTCCCCGAATCTCCGGAGTGGGTGGAACCCCCTCCGAGAGAAAATGGGGGAAATTCACAGGTGTGTGTTAAACCATTTTAGATTACCCTCTGAATTTATACTAGTTAGGAACCTGGTTAAAAACATCTGTGTCAGAAAGTTTTATATCGATAGGAGGAAAGCTTAGAAAACTCGTTATGGATTTGATTTTCAAATGTGATGACACAATCTCCATGCTCGTTTATGAGCAATCCCCAATCAAACCACGCATGCAGTGTGAAAAAACACCATTTTTCTGTAAGAAACCAAAAAACACTATCAAGTCAATCGCACATTTTTAAAAATAATATTACTGTTGTTTCTAATTTCTCAATGATCTTAAATCCGATCAGGTTGATGAGTTCTTACGCTCTCTATCTCTTCAACACCAACTGAAGTCTAATCAGAATGTCCTCATGGGACAAGGCAACATAACAGGTGCTCTGAAATTGCCTAGCTTTCATTGCACTAGGTACATCTTGAGAAAGTACTCCAAAAATACGTAAATAATAAAGAAAAATATTGCCACTTTTTAAACCCCCTACTAACCAAACGGGTTTTTGTTACAATTTATGAAGGAACCAAATATTGCATGTGCATCAGATTTTAGTCGTTTAATTCACATAAATATAATTAATTACCATTCTGAAAAGTTTCAAATGTATAAAATTAACACATTTTGCTAAATATATTTGCATTTATAAAATGCATATATCCTTCGAATACATTTTCTTAAGATAGTTAAGATAAATTATGAATTGAAAAAAATGCATTTGCCCTTCATTAATTTTGAAAGCTTTCTTTGGATTTTTGATATAACATTGGGGCAATCTAAGCCTCTTAACTAAGGTTAAACTTTTTTTTTAAGATAAGTTTACTCGAGTCTTAAAGTAAAAAAAAAATGCTTTATTCGCTTGCAAATCCTTAAAAATTTTGATATACAATCGTGAAATTTAATATATACAATTTTTTTTGCATAAAATATCTAGGTTTAAAATTTTGAGCGTTCCATGATTTTTATTGTGTTTCTAAAATAAGTACCTAACCCCCCTCTTCCCCCTAAAAGAGACTGATTTGGTTAAGTTTATATTGGTTTTAAATTAAATATTGGTTTTCAAAGTTGATTTAGTTGTACAAATTCACTTCATAAAGATAACAAAACATCGTAGAATATGTGTAGCATCTAATATACATGCATAAGATTAAATATAAATATTTTTGAAGTAATAAAAGTTATTTTTAGGTTTTGAATTTTTATCTTGTAATAGTAAGCATTTTTTGACATTTTATTTAATGATGAAAAGTAAAAGCCTTAATAAAAAGTAAAATCTCTGAAAGCACATGATTTTTGAAGAAATATTTAAAATTAACTAATAGCATGTCTGCATGTTTTATATGTTGTATGGAATAATATTTCGCATTTTGAGTCATTTAAACTAATTTGAGTGCCTAATAATATTGCATCTTTTGCTTGCACTGGCATGTTACAGAAGTGTTCTAATCCGTCTGGCATGGTGTACGCCGATTTGGCGTTGCCATATCACAGAAGCCCGCCAATTACTAAAGAAGTCACCAAATATGCGACGCTGAAGTTTACATCAGAAGCAGCTAAAGGTAAGATTAAGTACAGTCGAGCACGCTTATTAGAATATCGCTTAAAGGAATATCCCGCTTAATGTAATGCATTTTCAATGTACCAAAACATTGAAATGCATTTTTTTCCTCCCGGTTAAAGGAATATCCCGCTTATTAGAATATTTTTTCTTGAAAAAATGGCTATTCCATTAAGCGGGTTCGACTGTACGTCGAATAAAACAATTCGTGACAAGTTTTTAAATACCTTATTAAATTATAATTGAAAAAATCCTTATAACGGAAAAAAGCTTTAATCACACTACTGCAAAACTACTGTCTATAAATAAGTACGATGAATTAGTCCAGAGTTTTACAAAGTCCAATGCAGTTGCGGACTCTTACATTAACATATAACAACTTGACCCTCTCCCCCACTTTAAAAAAATAACTTTTTGTTTAATTCTTAATTTCTAATATGCATCTAAGTCTTTTTAGTTTTCTTACCTTTTTTTCAAATTCATTTCTCTGCATATTTTTAGAGTTAGTGTCTAATTTCCCTCACTTATTAACATGATATTTTTTCCAGCTATGGTAATAACAATTAATTCTATAATTAGTATATCCAGGAATAAATGTAAGCTCATCTCTATATTAAAGTTTACTACAAGTAACGAACTTATTGGAGTTATTATTGGACATATAGCATTTACAATCGTACTTTTTCGATCAGGTAAACCCTTTTGATAAAACTCTTTGATCATCGGATAGGATAATTAATGAGTATTGGAACTAAAAAAAGGGGGGAAAATGTTTGTTTTACTATTGAGAAGCTCCATAATACAGCAAGCAATATTAAAGTTTATCAGAATAAAAAGTTAGTGACGAAAAAGTTACGCGAGTAAAAAGGATTACTATAAAAATAATACTCGATGCCCAAAGCCAGACACGTCTACATGTTTTTCTGGATCTTTTAAAATACTATGGAAACATGCTAAAAACGTTTAATTAGTTAGTCTAAATGTTGAATTATTTTAAGCAACGATGCTTAAAAGCTAGCTTCATGGCATAAAATAAAAATAATATGGTTAATTCACATAGTAAAAAAAAATTTAGATTTTGAAATTTATACTTACTTAACTACAGGGTGTCTATAAATAATTCATATCTTATTAACTATAGGATATAGCAAAATGTAGTTAATTTATCTGAAACGAGTGTCTCATCAAGTTTTGCTCATACTAATTGGGACGTCCAAAATGAATGTTTGGTGTGGTCTTATGCATGATAGAGTCACAGGTTCTTTCATTTTCGGGGAAAGAAATATCAATGATGACTATTGTGACATGTTAGCGGAGTGTGTTTTTTTCCCAATCAGGTGATATTGAGGTGGATAATGGTTTTGTCCACTTCCAACAAGATGGGGCACCGCAGCCCACTCCAGTTTGCGTGAGATACCGTAAAGTCGGGTTACTTGGACCCACAAGGGGATTACTTCAGCCCACAGTAAAATGATAAAATCTGGGTTTGGTACTAGCGTTAGAGACTGCAGAGTGCTTCTACCTAGCGGAGAAACGAGGAACTACGTGCAAGTCTTCAACTAGTAAGTACCAAACCCAAATTTTATCATTTTACTGTAATGGGCTCAAGTAACCCCCTAGGGTCCAAGTAACCCGACTTTACGGTACTTGATACTCGAACCGGCAACAGATAGATTGGAAGGGAAGGGCCAATTTCATACCCCCAAAGGAGCCCTAATATGATTCCGCTGGACTTTTTCTTAAGGGGGCATATCAAGAATCTAGTGTATGCAGAGAAAATTCGTTATGTTGGCCATTTCAGGGAAAAAATAATTAATGGTGTGGAAACTGTTACGATGTCTGCTGTGCCTCAAACAGAGCTCATATTGAACTTCAGTAAATTGTTAAAAAATCTTGAAAATATGACCTTTGCAATCGTGTATAAAACATTTATGTAAATTTTTAACTTCATTAAAATATTCGGCATCAAAACCCAGAACTTCGTTTATAGACACCCTGTATTTTGTTTACGAAGTACCGCTGGTTCTTGAAAGACTGCTTGATTTTGATTAGTTTTCGTTTTCCTTCAAATTTATCGTATTGATATTTAAATGTAAGCAAGCACTATGCTCAATTTAGGTTCTTGTTTTGAAATTCTGAATCAAACCAATGCTGTTTCAGCATTAACTATTTATCATGGACGAGTTAAATGGCATGATTTTTATTTTCCCTTATTTGAATCATTTAGTTCAGAAACTTGTCAAACGACAAAATTACCATCTTTAAGAAAACATAAAGCATTATTTTAATTTTTTAATCATAATTTTAACGATTTTTCAAAAAAAAAAATGTCTAATTGCGTATATCTTTATGTTTAAAATATATAAAGTAATAATACGGATACAATGTATTTTCGACCTTTTAACACTTCTCGCTTGACGGGTTTTCTGAAATAAACGGCTCAGTTATATATCCATGTTAAAACTTTTAAATCGTTTTTAAGTAACCGTTGTAAAGTTGTTGTATCAAACAAAATCTTCTCAACAATCATCATATAGGATAATAAACTTAATGAAAGAAGCAATAGTTTGAAAAGCCAACAAACAATGAATATTGCAATTACGTTTTTACTTATACATTCATTTTCCCATCCACAGCCATATCGACCGGACAGCAGTGACGAAATGGTTTACGCAGATTTATATGATGATGTAAAATCGGGAAAGGTCCCAGATCCTAGAATGAAGCCCCCTCTTCCTCCGAAGGGCATTGGCAAGAAGCCGAAGGAGCCCCCGCTGCCTCCCAAGACCAAGAAGGGTGGCTTTTTCGATTCCATTGGTATCTGAGAAAATGGACCGAATGATCAACAAGTCTTCAGGGTTCCTTCAACAAGCTTCTGTCAAGGAGGGGGACTCGGGTGCAACAGCAAAAGATTTCGTGAAAGTAAATGCTTACTATACGATGTCACTTTGTGTAACATATTTTTAAGGGAGAATCGAACTGGTTCTGTCCTTGAGTCTTGAACTTGAATATTGTTTCGTTTGAGATATTTTGTGTTCACGCCAAATGGTTTCGCATTCCATTTGCCAGATTCGTTTTCTTGAGGTTTAAGATGTTGCTACATGACATCTGAAAAGCAATATGGAAGGTGCTAATCTTTGTGCTTGATGCAGGAGATTTGCCTGACTTATGAAAGATATTCCTATGTGTGGGATTCATTACATGCTCTGTAAGGAAATTAAGCTTTGAATTCGTATTTGTTTTCTCGTCATAAGAAGAAAAAATTCTTCTTTGATGAGAAAACAAAGGCAATTTCTCATTTTCATTGAAGCTGGGCTTCGTATACATTCAGAAATCAATTTTTTTATACCGCTACAGTCTTTCATGTATATAACGCAAAAAAATCGTAAAAAAAGTGCGGCAAAATGCATTTATTTTTATTCAAATTAGTGAAAAGAAAAAACCCAAGATGAAAGAGACATATATTAACTCTAAACCTAACTATATTAGCCTTTCGGTAAATTATAAACTTTTAATCTTACTCTCTACAAATCATACAAAACTGATTATTTAAGAAAGAAAAACCTTCTAACTAACAGCATCTAATGCTAATTTTACAAATATCGTTTAGTGGTAATACGAATTCATCGTTAATTTGTTTACAGCGCCAGGGAAACAAAGCTGGAAATGTTCGCGAAACTCATGTCCAATTGCGAATTTCGTTTGGTTGAAAAAAAATATTTTCACCAATATTATTTATTGCATATGTATTTAAAAGTGTTATTGTTAAGGACAGAGACGCTGGTGTGCTAGCCGCAACCTAATGCCAAAACTTTTAAGAGGAGCTTATTCATTTAGTATAAGGAGAAGTGGCTGTCCGATGTACATATCAAGTAGAAAATACAGAGTAAAGAAATAACAGAATCATGTAAAACAAAACAATGCTTTATTGACGAATTTGAATCAATTGTGACTGCAACAAAAGTGTTTTGAATACTGCCTGCGCAATTAGTGTTTCTTTTAAAATTTATTTAACTTATGTTCTGTAAAAACCATTATACCACGCAGCACGGTTTCTTGACAAAGATGTCACGACGCGTGGAAAAAAAACGAGTTAGCGGATAAAACGTTTTGTTTACTAGCTGCCTATTTAGCGAATTAGAGGAGACTGCTTACAGTGTGTGAGCTTTTATTGACTGGTGCGTTCGATTCAAACGCATGTATTTCCGCGCCACGTCACTTATAAAAGGAAAAATATTTAACAATTTACGAAATTTACGATAAATTAAGGCTACGTATGAGTGGATTTGACAAACTGATCTGATTTCTGAAGAGAAAATTCTTATTTCACACAAAATTTTGACGCCGCTCAAGGAACAACTTCCTTCGTTTGGTCTCAGCTTAACACTCCATGGCCTAGTTAAGTTGCTGCCGGGTATAATGGTGTTAGTGTTTGAAACGGGACCCGTGTGTTAATATTACCTCAAGGTCACATAAGGACATAAGCAACGTGAAGGTTACGAAACGTCACTCTAAAGTCATCCACAGGTTCGGTATCCTTCAAGTTTGCGACTTGTTGCCATTGCAACTAGCAGTGATATCATTAGCTTTGATTTAACATGTTGTGTGCGATTAGGGTAATCACTAAATTAGCTGTTTTTTTTTTGTTAAATTGGAAAAATTATTCTTATAATGGAACAAATTGACTTTTTTCTTATTAGATGTTTGTAAAAACAATTAATTGAGTCAAAAATCATCTTGTTGCAGTCTCAATAGGTGTAAAACCGTCTTTAGTGCATCTAAAAAGTTTTATGTTTTAAAATATGCTTGTTATAATAATCATAAAATATTAGTAATTTCATCGAGATGTATCTTAAGGCAATTGTATTTTGGGAAAAGTTTTATTATCGGCGGTAAGAAAAAAATTGGTTGTCTTTGGCTTTAATAAAAAAAAAAAAAACATCTTTCTGATAAGTTTTTAATGAAGAGAAAGGCAATTTCTATTCTTAAAAAAACTATAAAGTAATGAAACACTCTTTATAAAATATTTTCATAAGCACTTTATAATTGTCTTGAGATACCTCAAGATGGTTTGTGGTGTCCAAAAGTTTTGAAATTAAAAATACACATACATTTAAATTCAAAGAAAAAAAAGTTCATCACGTCTTTTTTAAAATTTGGTTAAGAAAATATAGCTTTATAATTTGGAAAATTATGTTAAAAAATTAAAAATATCTTAAATCAAGTTCACACTGCTTACATGAAAAATACTATTTTTTGTTCTAATATTTGCTTGAATGGACCAAATGCAATTTCAGAATGCTTTTTATTTTGTAAAGTAAACGAACTATAGATTCTTGAGTTTACAGCCGAAGCTTACATAAAAAAAGTACAAGTTTCAGCAGTACTAAAATTTTGTCAAATCAAACTCCAACCAAGGTTATCAACACTTTGTGGACCTATAGCTAAACAGAAGAATTTTTACAATTATATATGTACCCGCAATTTTTGTAAAAAAATATATGATGATATTCTCAACTTTTTGATGAAGATGAGTAATGCTTTGTACATTTGGGATAGCAGGTAAATTCAAGAATTTTGAGTAAGTGTTGTATAATGGCCTTATTTTTTACCACTTGTACAAAAATACTATTAGAAGATGATTGAAATACATGCACTAATGTATGGTTAAAACAAAACTTGAATAAAAATGTAGCCTTTATCTATTTCTATACATAGTAAACCTTTTATACTCACAAACATAAAGTATGAAATCGATTTTTAAAATTGGTAGAATTAGTCTCTTAAATCCCAAAAATTACTTTTGCTTTATCTCTTCCAATCATGTTTGAAAAAATGCTGTACTGGATATTATGTGACACTTCAATGTACATTTTATAATGCAAGAGAACAAAGGTACTGTTGTACTTAGTAAAGTATTATTCGTGGTTATTTTATCTTCAGT
>JAXGGA010006102.1:0-72367 GCA_038373865.1 Uloborus plumipes
ATGAAATGTTAGACCCAAATCCAGTAGCACTCTATAACAGAAGAGAACATTTTTAACCACTCAAGACCAGAGGTTTATTAAGCAGTTCCTTCCCATCTACAAACAGACGGACAGACGACAACTGTGGTATCTGTTTGCACTGAAGAAGGGATTGAATCTTCCTCTGGAGCGGATATCGATTTGCCTTTAAGGTCTCCATTTCAATCGATGTGAAAGTAATCGATGGAGATACTCCACCCCCCTCTTCCCTACCCCAGCCCTCTTTTATGAGAAATATTCTTTAAATGAATCGGCTCTCGCTCGCGCGGGCCCCAACACCGTTTAGACAAAATGCAAAATTAGCCCTCCCGTTCAATTGCGCTAATTAAGCTTAATGGGTGGAAAGGCAGTGGCTCATATGTTTGTTCCATTATACGTTTTGTTCCTTTTAGCGAACTCGTCTCTTAATAAACGAGAACGTGCGTCGGCAATTTGAAATTCTTAGGGGAGGGGGAGGGGAGAGGTCGCTCTTATTTTAGCTTATTCTGCCAGATTTAATAGAAACAGGGGTAATATGGCTAAAGGGGGAGAGTTCTCTTCTGATCGAGCATCAGTACGTAAGCACTTTGAAGGATATGTGTAATTAAACCCGGGACATTTACTTAAAATTTCAGAATTTCATTTCGAAAATTGCCAGTTTATTATCCATTTTCGACTGAGCTTTACTGCGAAGGCGATCTTTAATAAGCGAGAGGAGTGATCTAAAACAGATATTTCCACGCGTAATGCGCTCTGCTTAAATAAATAAACTTTCAGATCGTTCATTGTATAATTATATGCGTTTTTTTATACTATACTTAGCTTTCAGCATGCATAATCATATTTTCTTGAAATGAAATTTAAGAAAATGAAGGCGCTTTCTATTTAATGCTAGATCCCTTATTAGAGAAAAAAAATTATTATTTGCATAAAAAAGTAAAATCTCAAGTGATCTTAGAAAATTTTAGATGGGCGCTTTATATTTTAATGAAGAAATTATATTTAGCATCGTAATGCTTAAGTATAAAGCACCCTTAATTTGCGCAGTAATATATACGACTGAAAGTCAGTAAACTAATGAAATTTAAGTGATAGAAATATACCGGTTAATGTTTTTCCGGGCTTTATAGCTTTTAACAGGCATTTAGTCTGGGCATTGTTAAGAGCAATTTTAAAAGTTTGTATATTTATTAAACAAATTATAACTGAAAAATGACTAGTTATTTACTCTTCTTTCACTGCTTCAGTTTTAGCTAATAAGAGTTGTTTTTGCATTGGTTTATTTCACATAATTTTTAAACAAATTGTACGTACAAAGATATTAATTTTGAGAAATTTTTAACTCTGCGATAAATTTAAAATGTTCATAAACTGGAGAGTATACAATTCTGAAACTAAGCAGATATGATTTCAATTATTTTACTGATTCATTTCCGTTTTACCGAACTTTTAGTAGTACATAGTTAAAATACAGCATATTTTAATTTCTATTTAGATAATAGAGTACTGTTAAGCTTCACTTTAAAATTATTGAAAGCTCTAGTTTAAGAAGAACACTTATATCTACTTAATAAATATTACACTAAGTGACTGATAGTATCTGAACAATATTGAATTATACATATTAAATTAAAGAATTAACTAAAGTGGAAATAGTTGTTGCGGGGGAAAGCAAGATTGGGTTCCCTCGCAAAATTGATGTAAGTTTCGTAACGATTTCGACTAACTGTTCAAGTTTTGGAAACTTGAAAAAATTAATGTGTAGTGAGTGGATTTGAGACCCACAGAATAATCATATGATATTTTGCATGTTTGTTTTGGCATAGGTCTAACAAAGTTACATTTTAAATCAAAAGCATATTAATAAAAGCTAATGTAGACAAACTTAGCAAACAAAACCATTATTTTAAAATCAATATAAATTCGACTAAATTACTCTAAACATAGTTTCAGCAGCAAAGCAGCAGCAAAAATATTGTCTTTTTTTCAGAATGCACACTTTGAAACTGTAGTCATGTGTTTTATAACGAGGTGTCAGTTATATGGTCTCAGATTCTATTTGAAAGAGTATGTATTTAATATATATAAAAGCAAAGCAGCTCATAGGTGAACACTCACCCATGTTTGTTTCCTTGCAAGTACTGTGCTGTATCATCTGTGAAACATTTAGTTAATTGTCTAAGAGAAACTTCTCTAAAACAATGTATAAGGCATACTGTATAGAACAGTTCAATTACTGCAAAACAATAAATAATCTCTTACATTTTGCATAGCTCTTAAATTGTATAAATTTATTATTACGCTTTTTGGCTCTGCTATATTCTTTAACATGCTTGTTCTGTCACATATTTTGTTAAAATGTGCCGTGTGATTCTAGCGTTTGAAGGTGCTACATTTGGAAAGTTAAGCACCGTTTTTTTTTCCTTTTTTTTCTCTAGAGGGTTTTTTTCGCAAAATTTTGGTTTCAACGAGTGAAAAACAAATACTATACATTTTAAGAATAAACAGAATAAATAATTCATAATGTTACTTATTTAGTGGATCGACTAGTGAATGAACTGTTTGAAATTATTTAAAAAAACAAGATTTCAAAATATTTTTTCTTTAACGAATTATCATCAACTTCTTACTATAAATTTCCAAAAAAGAAAACGATTTAGCCAGAGTTTTTTCACTTTTTCAGAGGTGTTCATTTTCTTTGTTGTGACACTTTTTTCCCTTTTTAACCCATAAAAAACCTGAGGCAGTACCATACACGTTTTTCTATTGTTTTCTTTCAAAAATATAAATTGACTGAAAAGTTTTTTTGTAATGCACGGAATACTACAGATTTTAAAGGCATTTTAGATTTCTAAAAATGAAACAGAGTTTCGTTGCCCATTCGCTGTTCAAGCCGTCTTAAATAAAATTTAGTTAGTAATTAAGTGTCCTTAAAAAAAACCCTCCTAGAACAGCCCAGAACATTTCAGAGCAGTAATACAAATTATTATAACATTTTAGCGACTGCTATTGTAGTTTTAGAACCTTATTTGGATAATTTAAAAGCATTAAAACCAGTTTCATGTAAATTTAGATATTTAATAATAAAACTGTCTAAATTTCCACATATATTGTTTAATCTTGCATGAAATTAAAAGTTAGAGTCAGTTATGAATCTGTAATCCTCTCCCTGCTTAAGCCAGGAAGACGCTAAATTTCGCGTTATATCGCAATCACGACAGTTGCATTTCCCTGGGAGCCATTTCTGACTGAATTGAGATTACACTATACCCCATTAATAAAGGCAATAAAGACTGGAATCTGTGTTATTGTAGGGAAGCTAATTCGTCTTTGAAGATTAGAATGCTTGTTGTTATGGCCTTGGGTGGTACGATTCTGATTTTAATAATGAGACGGGCCAAAGGCTTTTGGATGGATTTCATAAAATGGGCATTAAATCTTTCACATTTGATGCACGGGGCACCGAAAAATGATGCAGTTATGTGTAACGTGATCTCCTAAACATTAAAGATGGAAAGGATCAGGATCCAGTCCTATAAAATTTATATTAGTGTGTATAAAAGATTTAGTGACATCAATTTGTACAATTATTTATTAGAGAATTAATGCTTTTATATACTTTCTCTATACTTTAAATTAGATGGTAACTCGGTACAGTGGTTGCTATTCTTTTTAAATTGTAAAGATAATATACAAATCACTATTAATTTGATACGTTCATTGAAAATCTGCTTTATCCTTGTAATGAAGTTTCTATTTTTCGATACATAAAAGCTACACTCTGTTTCTTTCAAATTTAATTTTTGGTGCTCATTAGTACTTAGCAAAATTTATAACTGAGATTGAGTGAAAATATATAGTCAATAATGTAGTCCAAAACACCATAGTTATTACAAAAATGTACTGCAAGTATATTTAGATAACTATTTTAACTTCTGATGTAGAATTTAATGTATCACAGCCACTGTTTCAAACCTATGATGAGTATTATAATTATTTCAAAATACTTATCATGTTTTTCTCCCCCCTGTAAGGTTCTTTTATGTAGCAGTATAACTCCTATTATTGCAATTAAGGGGCGGTTCATGGATTATATCACTTTTCTTTCAACATTTTTGACCCCCTTTCCCCTTTTCACAAAGCGTCACACCTCTTCTTACTCCCTTTCACATTGTCACGTGTTATTTTTCACAACTATGTTCTTGTAAAAATGCACGATGCCCTCCATTTTCATTGTCACAAACTGTCACAATTTTACTAACATCACTTCCTCTCAAAGCGTGACATCATTTGTGGACAGACCATTATGGCACCAACAAAAATAATAAATTATTTAAAATTTGGAACGGCCATTTTGATACGCAGTAAGTCTCCGCCAATTAGCTATAGCAAATGCAGAACTATGAGCAAACATACCTATAGCTCGATCATGAGACTGCAGTTTGTTTCTTTTAGGAACTTTTCAGTCAAGGATAGTCAGTAACCGAGCTGAAGATAGAACTAATCATATTGGAACTAAGATTGCCTTCAAACTGAAGAGTAAAAGTGGCTCTGTAAAGTACTTCTATCTATTAATTTGAGGGTAATTTTATCAGTAATAAGAGGACATCTATCTCCAGATCGGTTGCAGACTATTTCTGACTGGTGAGTTTTTCATCAGTCTTACGATGTCATGACTAGGCCGTGGGTATATTTACTTTCAGCCTTTCGGATATTTACCTGTGGCATGTTAGTGTACGATTAAAAAATTATTTAAAAAAAAATCTGCGTTTAGCACTAGATTGTTCAAGAAGTCATTTTGACTGTTGATGTAACCAATGTCACCCATATTTAAATTAATAAATGTATTAATTTAAAAATAAATTAATGTATTAAAATTAATTAATAAATGTTAAATTATTAATACATTTATTAAAATGAATTAATAAATGTATTCATATGTTGTTCAAAAAGTCATAACATTGTTCCATTATCTATAAGGTTAGTTAGGGTAAGTAGTCCCCTTTTTAGAATAGTTCGTTTTTAAAGCCTTATACAACAGTTTTAAAGCAAAAACTTGTTGACTTATTTTATCGCTTGGACATTAGTGATAAACACAAGTTCAGTGATATTTCATAAAAAAAAAAAAAAAAAAAAAAAAAAAAAAAAAAAAAAAAAAAAAAAAAAAAAAAAAAAAAAAAAAAAACTTTAAAATTTGTTAACTATCGTATTCTTTAAAAATGACGTGGGGGACTCACTTACCCGTAGAAAGGGATAAGTGGCCCACCCCCCATTTATTTATATTTAAAGTGAACATATCTAAAACATATGTTTGCGGGTACTACTTGTTAAAGTATGTAAAAGTTTAGTAGGAAATATTTTTCTGTAAATGTATCCATTAACGAGATATCTACATACATTTAAATGTGTATGACAGAGAAAATTATACAGCGGATAACACACAAAACAATTATGTCTGTGAAATTCATTAAAAGTCGTTAGGCATGTATTTTGATTATATAAATTAGCGTTAAATGAACATAATAGAGTCGATTCAGATCAGTTTTGGTAAAATAAAAAAAAATATACGTTGAAAAAAAAATGGAAACACTTAATAGCAGGTTTAAGGTTTGCTGAGGGAGAAACTTTATCATTTCCTTCTCAATTACAATTCTAACATCACTTACATTGAATTACTAAAAAATGTAGCTATTTCTAATCGTTTTACCAAATTTAGCAGTATTTTTTTTCATTTGCATCATGTTCTAAAATTAGAATTTCATAACTCTTTATGTTTTTAACTCTTTATGTCTGCAAAATGCTTTTGCAGTTTTTGTAGCTGAACCATCAATTCCTTCTAGGTCTGCATCATTTTCTTTCATTTTATCTTAGAAATTGCTTCATCAGAACTGCTTTTCATTTTGAAATCATCATTATTATGAGGGGACCCATTTACCCTAATAGGGAAAAACTACGGGGTAAGTGGGAAGCCCTCCCCTTTAACATTTATTAATAATACTTTGCGTAAAAATTCCTATTGCAATATGTACTTAATGTTAAATTCTACAAGAAAGCTTTATGAATATAGAAAAAATGATAAAAACTAACCTTGAAACACTCCTTTGCAAAATGTTGCTTGAACTCGCAAAAAAAAAAAAAAAAGATTGGCAATTTCTTTTTGACATTAGTTATTGATCTAAAAATTTTTTCCATGAAACCCAAATGTATGCAAAACCAAACACTGTGATAAAATATAACATGATCAGTATAAAAAAGTATTAAAACTATACGTATATTTCAGTTTTAAGGGGTAGGCCTACTTACCCCAGTGGCCCACTAACCCAAACCAAGCCGAAAAAATGGATGTATGTATTTATATTTGTTTGTATATTTTTTCCTTACACAAATGTACAATTTTCGTCGACTTTTCATCAAACTTGGCACAGAGGTTCCTGGATGAGCTAGAATCCACATATGTGGGGTTTTGAAATTAAAAGAAAATGCAAAACACATTTAAATATGAGTATTTTTCAACAAAGATTACGATTAACAATGAATTATCAATTTAAGGCTCACCTATTTCATTTTAGTATGAAAGAAGTTAAACATAATGTAACACCGGGCAACGCCGGGTAATAAGCTAGCATATACATAATAGTTCTTCAAATTGAATTAAAATATTTGTCAGAATGACTCTTTGGAAAATTTATTGTTAAGAAGTAGCACTTCTGCCTTGTAATGCTGAGTTCAGTCATCCACTGCGTTTTAGTTTATAAAAACGATAATGAACGCTATTTTATAGCATAAGAAAGTTATGTAGTGTTTACAACATTTAATTTTAAATTAGAAAGTCAAATATAACAGTGTACCTGTTTCGACCATGGAACTAGATCCTGAATGCAAATTAATATATGTTATTTCCTGCTACCCGAGAAATATTTCATTTCCTCATGAAGCGTCCTTAATAATATTTCATATCTGCAAAGCAAGATTAATGGCGGAATTTTAAATGAAATTTAGATCATATAACTCTAAATTTCCAGCAATCAATAATCTTGTTACATATTAACTCACAGAGAAAATCGATGAATAATGTATGAGTAAACGATACAGACGAATAGTTTAGCTTTAAAGAAATCATTTCGAACCGCAGGCCCATAAATAGATTTTTGATTGCATGGAGAAAGGTTATTGTAATATATTATTATACACTTTTTTATTTGAATGAATTATTCATAACACATTATAATAGCCATTTTATATTTTCTAAACAGGCTTTGATTTTAGATGGTTTACATACTTATTTTTTTGTTGCTACGAGAAATATTAAGCCATTTCGTCTTTCTAAGGAATTTACGTACTTCATAGTCTATACCTGGTTTGTTTGTATCACGTTCAAGTAGGAGATATTTTGCTGATGAGCAAGATGAGCAAGATTTTAAACATCTGACATGTGACTCGTTCTAAATAAAGGTAGCAACAGTTCAGATAATAAAACAAAAGGTACAACCATCTCATTTATTTTCCGAAATAGGTGCATACATTACTTGTTCATAATGTCTTCTTTGTGTGTGTGTCTTCGCATTCATCTTAAGCAATTCTAGCAGATTTATTTTAAATTGAGATTTTTAAAAACTTTATGTTTGTAAAATAATTGGTAATTTCTAGAAGAATTTCATGAAATCAAGTCACAACAATATTTCTTACTGTTAAATCCTCATTTCATCCTCAAAACATTTATTTAATGAGATTTTTGAATCTGAAGTTTTTTGTTGACCTTTCTTTGTGACATTTCTGGCTGCTACTTAGTGTCCAGAGCTTAATATCGTTAGTTAAACCTTCTGCTGAAATAGGAAGTATTTTGCATTTTTATTTTGTCTTTTAGGAGAGAACGGTGAAAAAGCGGTGTAATGCTAACTTAAGGTCCAGCTACTTCTTCTTATTCTTTTCAGTAAAAAACAAAAGGTGAAGTACAATTTTAATATAAAAAAAAAACACTATCAATTAATAAACATTTTTTAAGACGTAGTCGAACAATGTTTAGCTGTAAACATTGCTTTTTAAATTAATACCAACTGCGTAATAAAGTAAAATACCCCCAAGCGTTTTAGCAAAGTAATTCCCTAAAAATGGTATTTTTCAATGATTAGATTAAAAAAATTCCTGTAGCAAAACGCTCGCAATCGGAAAAACTATTTAATTTTTCCGGGTAATTAGGTTTTAACCTATGCATACACGAGCATGAAAAAAGGCATATTTGATACATGTTCATTTTATTTCCTTTTCCATCCCTTTCCAAAAAACCGTGATAAAATGTTTTCGATTTTTCTGCAAATATTCTAAATTAGTAGGGGAAGACCGCTTATATTGGACCACTGCTTAAATTGGACCTCGGGCTTAAAATCTAGTACAGAGATTTGTGCTACACTTTAACAGTAGAAATATAAAGTTTTAGGAATAAAATCAATGTGTATGAAATTTCGCCACGCTTCGAACTGTTTAGCGTGAGTTTCGGCTAGATTTGTGTTGAAAACGTGAAAAATCTTATTTTACGGCCTTGTTTCTAGAAGGATAACTCCAAAACTTGTGAGTTGAGGTAAAATGCTGTTACAGTATTATAATCTGTGTTTAATAAGGATTACATCAATGTATTTACATGCATGATTGTGATAATTTTTAATAGAGCAATGAACTGAAGAATAAAAAATGGCGTGTTTTCCTTTATTGGACCGAAAAAATTTTCCTATATTAGACCGGTGGTTCAATTTAAGAATATGATTTTAAACAAGACTTTTTATTAATCGTAACATAAAATAAGTGACTCATCTTATTTAATAGCGTAGTTAAAATTATTTTAAGCATACTTTAACACCTATTCACGATATTCATTTAAACTTTTTTATCAAGCACATTTTTATCAAGCAGAAACTGCAACTTCTTAAAATGTATGTTTTTTTATTCTTCATCTATTAAGCTGCAGTTTCAGGTTGTTAAACATAGTTATTAACTTAAATAAAATTTATGCTGGTTTACTGAGAGAAAAATATGAAATTCTTCGATATTTTCGAAAAGATTTTAAAAGGAAACAATTTATATGCTACTAAAATGTTCATTATAGATGAAGCCGGTCTTTTCTCTGTTCAAAAGTCCCAAAATATATTGACGTATAGAGGTAAACTCCAGGTTGGAGCAGTAATGAGTGGTGAACAGAATTGCAAGCTTCCCATGCTTATTTTCAAAAGATTACGTTCTATGTACGAACTTATCGTAAAAGCATCTCCTGTTGAGAAATATTCTTGTTCTAAAAAAAGGTTGGGTCACAAACGATAATTCACACAGTTGATACAACATTTGATCAAAACTGTTTATCCAAGCAATGTAAAAAGAATGTCCTTCTATTAATGGATAGTTACAGCACTTACATAAAGAACATTGATGCAAGAAACTTGACTAATGAGAACGATATAATAATGCTTTCTGTTTAAGCACATCATGCACGTAGATGTGGTCTTTATTCAGTCTCTGTCTACATATTTTAATCGAGCATGTGATACATGGAGGCGAGAATATCCAATGAGATACATTATCTAATATCGCATAGAACTGTTGGATAACTCTTATGGGCAAACCGAAATCAAGGCCATGGAAAATGCTGTGAGTTGATTCCAAAGAAACGGAGTTTGGCCTGCTAATTGACATGTGTTTAATGACATTGATTTGGCTGCAGCAGAATTAAAGGTAAGTAGTCTTAATAAAACTACTTAAAGTGAACAGGTTACATGTTCGGTGTAAGTTATAAACCATGTACAAAAACTAGATACGACTTTAATTAGTACAAGTTCTGCCAAATCGGCGGATAGTTCTTATCAAAACATGATCGTCACTTCCAACTCTGATTTTATAAAGCCTGCTCACAAATCAACTTTGTCTTAAAAAATAGAAGGAACAAAAAAGAAGACTATCTCAGCAATCATTCTAACGCCGTATAAAAGGGGCATAGAGCAGAAAAAGTCACACAACAAGAAGCAAGAAACTACACAAAACAATTGTTATTAAAATATATATCATAGAGATGATGTGCAACACATGATTAAGTGTATGAAATGCCTTTGGCGAGTTTATCAACATTGCCTAAGTGAGCCCGAAGCAAAAGAAATTCTATTGCAAATCATGGAAATTAGCTGTATAGTTCAAATATAAATTATTCTATGATTTCCTGGTACGGTCCAATTTAGGAAGCGCATGGTTCAATTTAGGCGCATATATTCCTGAATTGGACTTTTGCAACTTTTTATAAGATAATTTTTTAAAAAAGAATTTTCATATATTCAAAAAATATAAGCTCCTAGGGCGGTTCCTGATTAAATTTAGCTCACGATGCCCTATTTGACATTTCTGTTTTGCTTCACATTGAGCGACACAGGCCTCCTGTTCTTAGGGAGTCCAATATAGGCGGTCTTCCCCTACTTACTTTCAAGAATGTTGATTATCGCTCATGAGAGAAAACACAGGGCTCTTCAAATGTATTTTGATACGTAAAGTTTAAAGTATTTTAACTTAAAAGTACAGTAATCTTAATGTCCGAGCTCCAAATTACGGGTCCAACAAAGGCTTAATTTAAGCTCTCCCCACTTATAATTTAAAAATCCCTTTTACACCAAAATTTTTGGCTCTAAATTTATCCATGCAAAGTCTCCCGAACTTTGCACAAAAGTATCCCAAATTGGCGCTCCCAATGTTGACAACTTCATAATATTGTCGCAGCATCGAGTGAACATTTGAACGATATATGATCAGATCACAGAGGTATCTATGGAGAAGAATGCGATTATGAACGGTTTGCTGTTTGATTCCCAGTTTCAAAAATGTCAAACTTTTAATTTGAAGCCAGTTGCATTTGCAATGGGCAGTGTCAGATGAGAGCTATGGTGAATTTTGATTAGTTATACTATCCGATTTCGTTACTTTTATACCAAATAAACGAAAAAGCTGACCATTACATTTTTAATAATATTTAATTGAAGCTTCGTTTTATAAATAGGCTTTGGATTGTAAAATTTTGCTGCAAATAAGAGTTTTGGATTTATGGTTTTAATTATTTTGTGCACTTTTTATAGTTTAGTAGCTTATATTTTTATGTAAGATTGTGTTCACGCAAATATTTCTTTACTGCACTTTTTTCAGAACACCTTGCATATATTGATCTAAGTAAATGAAAAACTAAAAACAACTTTGAGGTGGTGAAAATTAAAATTTTGTACAAAATTATATTTTAATGAAAATGTATTTTCGATAATTATATCTAACTATGTTCACGAAAAATATTATAGGAGTACTGAAAAAAATCAGCATTCATTTTTACTGTTAAAATGTGTATATATTGAAAGAATAAATTGGCTGGGGGGGGGGGGGTGTAAAGACATAAATTCCAATCCAAAAAAAATAAAAAAGAAACAGTGGCACTCAGGGAGGCGCAACAAAAGTAAGAACTTGAACAATTACCTGTGTATATTTTGAATCGTCAGTGTATTTTTTTTCATCGAAAAAAAGTCTACATTCATGTGTATTTATGTACGACGTATGCAATATACACTGGCTGAAAAAATATCCCAACACCAAGAAAAAAATTACTGTAGAGTAATGAAATTTGGGCAATGCAATTGTCTCATTAACATGTCTAATTGATTAAATGTACAAGATCACTGGCTAATTTAAGCTCAAGAAAATGCTGTGCAAATGTGAAATTATGTTAATTTAATAGAGGGTGTAACGTCCAGAATTTTTAAGGCAAGCCTGCAAGCGTGCATGCATTATGTCATACAGGTGCCGAATGTCACTTTGTGGTATGGAGTGCCATGCTTGTTGCACTTGTTGTGTCAATACTAGGACCGTCATTGCTGACTGTGGATGATGCTCGAGGTGCCGTCCAATGATATCCCATACGTTATCAATTGGAGACAGACCTGGTGACTTTGCAGGTCATGGTAACATGTCAGCACTCTATAGAGCACATTGCGTTACAGCAGCGATGGGAGGGCGAGCATTATCCTGTTGGAAAACTCCCCCTTGAATGCTACTCATGAAGGACTTTACTACTGGTTAAATTACCAGACTGACGATAAATTTTCAGTCAGTGAGTTTGGGATAACCACAAGAGTGCCCCTGCTGTCGTAGGAAATTGCTCCCGAGACCATGACTCCAGGTGTGAGTCCCGTGTGTCTAGACCGTAGACCGCTTGGATGCAGGCGGTCTCCTGGCCTCCTTCTGACCAATATACAGCCACCACTGGCACTAAGGCAGAATCTGTTTTCATCAAAAATTACAACAGATCTCCACTCCGACCTCCAGTGAGCTCTGTTTTGGCACCACTGCCGTCGGAAACAGCAATGGTTTGCAGTCAATGGAATACCGGCTACAGGCTGTCTGGCTCGGAGCTGTCCTTGAAGTAAACAGTTCCTTACCGTTCTTTGGGTCACGACGGTACCAATTACAGCTCGAACGTCAGCCGCAGATGCAGTACGATGCGCCACAGACGTACGCAGGATTTGGCGATCTTCCTTCTCAGTCGTGCCACGTGGCAGCTCGGAACTCGATATTCTTGAGGTAGTACCATTCCTTGACCATAGCTTCCAATAATCATGCATGGTGGAAACATTTCCCCCAAGTCTTTCTGAAATATTGCGAAATGAAAATCCACCTTCTTGTAGCCAAATTGTACGACCTCGTTTAAACTCGGTGAGCTGTTGATAATGGCTTCTTCTTCTTCTTAAAGGCATTCCTGGCTAACATGAGCGCAATTCGTCAAACTTCATGGAAGAATAATACTCACGAGCTTCACAACACGCTTTTTAAAACAAGCCTTATTTGCATGTTCTGAGTGACGTCAGCTGCGCCACACTTATGCGCGGAGCGCGAAATTTCAATCGATGTCATCTTTCAGTTGTATAAACACGCCTACCAAATTTCGTTTATCTAACCACAAGTCTTTCTTGGTGTTGGGATTTTTTTTTTCGCCAGTGTATGTACATACTTACATTATATACAGAAGTGTTAGTAACGGTAACAGTGTCTTTAGTTAAATTGTTTTTTCGGGTGTCTAAATATGCCCAACAAGCCTGAAAAAGTTTTACTTCAATTTATCGGTATCGGTAACGCTATAACAGTGTCGCGAGTTCAATTGTTTTTTAGAAAATCCCAAAAATTCCCAACGTGTCCAAAGAACTTTTCAGTTCAAAAAAGTACTTTCTTTTAATATAGATTCTCTTTATTACTATTTTCTAAAGCAACTCATGTTTTTTTTAAATACCATTGTCTGCATACGTATATCACTTGTAAACAAAGGCACAGATTGAAACAAGTAGTAAAAAAAGTAACTTTCTCTCTTTATAACATGTATTAAATGTTGCTTTATACGACTTTCTTTTTTATCTTACTCTTTTTTTTTCATATAAGGGAATCATTTACTTTCATTAACACGAACGACTGCATTGTTCTTTCTCTCAATCGGGAGCCACAAACGGTGTTGAATGGTTTAAAAGTGTCAGTAAAACTAATTAGACTCGCATGCAAAGTAACAATTCGGAACATTTCTGAAAGGAGACGGGGGGGGGGGGGGCAATTTACTGTGTATCTTAATTCTGCCTAATGGAGTAATTTACATTTCAAAGAAAACAATAAAAACTTTTTCTTTGTTATACACATATAAAAACATTTATATTGCTGAACCACTTTATTTTAGCAATATTGTGTTTTTGGTGCTGCACTTCTAAAGCAAAACCAGTTTAAAAAGGCGAAAAATCAGATGGAGAACTGTCTTTATGTGTGCTTTTCTCTGTTGAAATACTGATTTCCTGTTTCGAACATTTTTGAATCTTGAGGTTTTTTAGGCATAATTGAAATGCAGATTACAGTGCATTATCCAACTTGCACAAGAAAGTTCTCGGTGTTGATCACTGAGCATGAAAATTCAGAACAGAAACCGAAGTTCAACAGAAATATCTCGCGTATTGAATCGGCGATCTTTTGCAGCTACGGATACAAATTTATACCACGAATTGATGCTAACAACAGTGATTCTCGTTAATTCTGCAATTTAGAATCGTGTAATACAAAATTAGTTGCTACTGAATTAGGCATTAAACCAGTGCTATTTCCTATCTCGAGAGCCCAAGTATCTTCACCTGGTAAGGAAAAGCGCGTCTAAATTATATGTGTCATTTAAACGCGCTTTAGGGGACTCAAAGACTGGATGCCACATTGGGGAAACGCAATCATTGGAGGGCTAGGTCAGAGAAAGAGGAGATGCCCATATGCAGCCCCACTCAGAGGAAACACCTTTGCTTATTTTTTCTGTTGGTTTATTTTTTGTTTTTGATAAATGGCTTAATGTCGGGTAAATTTCCTTTCAAAAGACGCCAGAGTTAATGAGAACCATTGAAGTCCTATCAATCCATGATAAAAATTTGTGGTCGCAGTAACAAAAGATCAAGGGCTCAGCATACGAGAAAAAATCTGTTTTATTCTTCCGAAATATAGGCGGAGTTAGTATTCTTTTTAAACTTCACACGCAATGATTCAATATTTGGGACTCCGTTCAATGAATAATAAAATTGGAAGAAAAGATACACACATTTGTAATATAAACTAACCAATCAAATGAGGAAAGATCTGGATCGATAAATTACTTCGTCCTGGTAACTCCATTTGTGAAATTGATTGTCCGTTAAAAGTATCCATAAACCTTCCTCTTGTGTGCGGAGTATTTAATCTATAGGCAGTGGTATAGTTGAGGGGGGGGGGGGTCAGGATAAATTCGTTTGATGGTTATTTGATTTGCCACTGTAATAGGCAGGCAAATTCACTATAAATTGGTTTCAAACTCTCTAAGTAATCTAAACTCACTCTTTTTTTGTCCCAACAAAAATGTGCCTATCATGACATGTACCCCTAAAAAATGCGAGTTTCCAAACATTTTTTCCCAACGCAAACACTGTATACTGGGATTACATAACTGTCATAAGTAACAAAAACTCCATCGTAATTAAAACAGATAACTTACGCATGTTAGGAAGAAAAAAAAAAGACCATGTTGTGTGATGAACCTACTCGAAACAAACAATTTTCCTTCCAAGAAAAGAAAACGTCTTTATTATTCAATCGATTAGATACGCAGCCCAGCATCATCTAATAATAAATAAATGGTTAACTGGCTGGAAGCACATCCCTGAGACGCAATTTTTCTCCAAAGCATAAAAATTCCCAGCGAATAACCCAGAGTCCCGACTTCGCCTCAAGTGCGAAAACCTAACGGAGCGTAAAATTAAAACCGCCCTGTGTCAACATGTCTCCACTCCCAGGGGTAGAGATTTCACGTTGTCACCCATCATTGCCTGCAAGTCACGCTAAATTAATTTAATACCCAAGCCGTCGCTCTCCTCCCATATTATAGGGATCCGCGAATTAATGCAGACACCAGAGTGTTTGTTCAACGTTTGTTTTACTTTCCAAGTCACGGCTTCCAGGAGGGAGGCCGGTAGAGGAATTTGTTGTTTTAGGAGCTTTTGCACCACGCGAAATCGGGATTAAATTTCTCTTAGTTTTAATTTTGTAAGTCCTCTGATCAATTCTTGTTTGTTGGAGCTGTGTACTACGGAAGGAAATTTTTCACGGAAAAGAAAATTGCATTTTTCTGGTCTGTTTTCATTGAAATGTTAGGATCTCCACTTTTCAAAAACTGATCTCAAATTACTTGAAGCTAGGAATAACGACTTGTTCTTAACGAGATGATCGTTATTGAATTATAATTTAAAAATGTGAAAATAATGTTGAAGTTTTTTCTGGTAGTTGAAAGTCTGCTTTCGTTCTTGAGCTCATTTCAAAAGTGAAAGGTATTAGTTATTCAAAAGTTATTAGTTCTTCATTAGATGCTTCAAAAGTCAAATATTCTTCCCATTCTTGTTTTCCTAAATTTTAATTTTTTCCATTTTTTTCATGAAAAAAAAAATCAAAAATAGTATTGTAAAAAAAGTATTTGTTACTATAACAAATGGTTACAATATTTGGGTTTGAACCTTTCTTTATTTTTGGTTAGCCAATTTCATTGACATAGTTGAATGAAACTTCTCCTTTTAATAAGCTTCTAAGCATAACTTTTAGTATAAGCTTAGCAATTTCTAAAATACATTTTTCTTGGAGAAATATTGTTGAAATAAAAAACTCTCTTTTTTTTGCGATCATGGTTGTTTTACATCTTCTTTTTGGTGGAAGAAAATATTTGCGGATAGAATACGAAAGATTAAATTAGCCCTTACATGGTAACTTGTATGTTTATTTTTGATTTCAAAAGTACTGCAGTTAATAAAATTTTAGTGCCTTTAAGTTTGAATATGAAAAAAGGCCACATTCATTTTTAAAAAACTTCTTCTGAGGATGTCTATGCTCTTTTTTGTCGTCCTAGATGAAAGATTGATGTAAAGTTTATCTATAAATATAGTTTCCACTGCTTAAGGATAACAGTTAACGAAAAATATAATGTTTACTCTTTTAATTTAAAAACTCATGAGTGATGGGGAAAAAAATAGAGCATAGCGCACCGCAATAAGTAAATTCTATTTTTCATGCATTAATACTTTTACCGCTTACTTTAAGGTAGATAAGAAGCAAAATTGGTTAACTTTTTTTGAAATTCATAAATTTATCAGAGTTATAACTATAAGTTTGTCTTAATACTCCTGGTTAGATAAAAAACTTGTCGCTTGTGACACTTATTGTATCGTTTAATTTACATTTTTGGAATATATAATTCAGCACCAAATTGATTAGTATTGTAGCAGTTTTTGTACTAACATCTCGCGAAATGTAAAAGAAAAATAATCGCAAATACTGTTAACATAAAAATAAACAATAATAATTTTCTGATTTTATACATGGAAATGGATTTTGAGGGTTCAAAATTCCAAAGAGACGTTTCTTTAGTTATGATAAATACGAGAAAAATAATACAAGCCTCTATCAACTTCAGTACTACCTTGCATGTATGCCAAATTGCAGAATATCTTAAACAATAAGGAATTGTGCTCTTTAAAATAGGTGCCTATATATTTGCACATCATTTAACATACACGGCAGAGTAAGTACTCTGATGTTTGTAACAGTGTTTCCATCAAAGATGACTACTATTAGCTTAAAACGTATTTGCGATGCGCGTGAGCTAACTGATTTACATATCTTACTATAAGTACATACAGGGTCTGTGCAGATTGGATTTCCTCGGCTTGTGACGCTAAAATATGCAAAAGTTATCCAGGTTCAATGTCATCGTCTCATTAGAGATGACAAGATGTAAATGCTTTTCATCAAATATCAAGTATTTGCTTTTGAATAAGGGAAACCAAAGCAGTTTTATTCAAGTTTCCTCCTAAATTTAATTAGTGACCATAAATAGTAACTTTCTTTATCTGCATTAGGTACGAAATATTTTTATTCTCTGAGTTCAAAGTTTAAATTACAATACCTTCACTTATGAACTACACATTTTAACTTAATAACCTTTATTTATAAATTAAATGTTTTAGGACTTTTCTGTTCAAAGATTAGGAAAAAATATTTCTGGGAAAAAAAGAGTTTTAACCTAAGTATATTAGAATTAAAAACTTTATACTTGTTCTTTAAAACATACTTTTTCCTCAATTCTGAGATATATGTAGTTGATTGCTATACGTCTCAAAAATCATACTTTTGAACGCATTTTAGGCTATCTTTTCATATTATTATCCACCTAAAGTATGATGCTAAAAAGCAAACGATTAAACCAGAACAATTTAGTAGTCATGGCATAATACATAAAGCAATAAAAAAAATAATTTAGCTGCACAGAAAGATAGTGTGCCAAAAAATCGAAATCTTCTATTTTAAGATGTATGGATAAAATTGTTAATGAGTTATATAAAACAACGTCTCGTTCAAATGTGTGTCTGTAAATTAAAAAAAAAAACTGGGAATATTTATCTTTCATAAAAACAAGTAAATAAATGAATAATTAAATAACTAAATAAATAAATAAAAAATATATAAACAATAAAGATAAAAACATAACGGAATAAAATGGGCGGGGAGATGGTTGGGGGACTTTTTCCCAGTCCTCCCCGCCCCCCATTAATTGATATTAATGACAGGTCAGCTACATAAAATAGCTTTGCGATACAGAATTCATACTTTCAATGCTTTACAGACAAAAATATTTCTTTGAAGGACAAGCAACCTGCACGTAAATTTAAAAACTCAATAAGCTGTCAATTAATGTTATTTTACAGAATCGGAAATGTTTTCAGCCCAACTTTTTGACTAGGTCCCTTTATAAAAAGAGATTCTTGCTAGCTGGTCATCAACTGAAATCGTGATATTTATTTAAGTAAGTTAGCGGAAATTTATTAGAAAATTAAATTTGATTTTTTTGCAAGTTTTTATACGATTTGAACATGCAAATATAAGTGAAAACTTATGAATTTTAGAAGTAATTTAAAAAATGATTACAATAAATATCGGCTTAAGGTCCGTTACTATTTTCCAATGCATATTTTAAATTAAGTCAAGGCATAAGTCGTGGATTTCCTTGCGCATTTTTTCTTCAAAAAAGACTGTTTGATTCCACGTATCTTTGATTCCGTTATCACTATTCCAAAAGATATAAAGCCGATGTAAATTTTAAACTTATAAAATTATACATAGTACTCCGAATGTTCCAATATTTTCAATGATTTTAACAATAAACATACGCAGCATTCATGCATAATGCAGTCCTTACAGCAACTTTATGTCAAAAGGCTGAAATTCCTCCTCGTTTTCAACAATTAAAGTATAACATTTAAAATTCAAATAAACATTGCATTTCTCCCAAACCGTTCCCCTACTTTGATATTGCACTTTTAAGCGTCCGCCTTTTGTCCCAAGTTGCAAGCTAAGTTGGAAAGCTTAAATGCTATCTTGAAATTCCATATGTTTATGCAGAAATATGCTAAGCAACTGGGAGGCTTTTTGGGATTTCATATCGTTCTCAAACATTGTTGTTTCAGATATTTAAAGCGGCCGAATATCTTTTGAAATGATATACATAATGCCACGCGCTTTGAAAAATTTAGAGAAAGCTACTGTTTCAGATTTAATCTGCGATTAAGATAAGAATTTCTTTAAAATTTGGAATATTCAGTTTTTCTGATGCAGTTTGTTACAAAAAGGTATAATTTATTCCTAAGATGACATTTTATGTTCGTATACCCTCAAAATTACTGAAAAAAGTGCTGAGAACACTCCTAAGAATTTCAAACTATTTATTTATGTGTAACGCATTCAAAAACTCTTATTGTAAAACCAACCGTGGATGGGTTTGGAAAAAGTTGAAGAGAAAATAAACTACTGTGACTGGTTACTATAAATGTTGAAATCAAGGTGAATGGATTTTGGTAAATGTGAGAAGAATTGTAAGGGAATTTTCATGAATTTTGTACAATAGTGACAATTTTTTATAAATATTGAACTAATTGTAAATTGACAAAGGTGAGGAACTGCAATAAGGACCTGTTCTGAACTTCGCAATATTTTTTTTCTTCCTTGAGCAACCAAGAGAGATTATAGTTTCCACTTCGATCAAGATCTTGCGTTTATATACTGCTAAAAATAAGCTGTTGTTTTTACAGTATAATACTGGCACAAGAGGTTACAGTTTAAAACTGTAAAAGCACAATAATATACTGTAGCACTAGCTTTCTTTAAATTTATCACTAAAAGTATCCATTTTACAGTTTGTTACTGTACAATTAGCAATATTACCATAAAATTAACTGTATTATACTGTAAAAACAACTGTATAATACTGGCAGCAGAGGCTCCGGTTTTAAACTGTAAAATGCACTATAAAAAACTGTGAAAGTAGTATATTTACATTTTATTACTGTAAACCAGCAGTTTTTGTTTACTACTGAAAAATGAGCTGTATCATACAGTAAAAACAACATCTACTTTTTACTGTGTAAGAATATAAGTCGTGTTTGTGAATGGCAGTGACAGTTAACGAGTCACGTGATTTATTGTTTGCTGTATGAGTTTAAATTATTCATTTTGAGCTGAGCGGTCCTTTAATTCGCACTGAAAACCTACTTGATATTTATTTATATCTTCGTCTGAAAATGCTGGAAATTTCTATAGAAAAGTGCAACCATACATTCGGTTAAAAAAGTCACTATAAATGGTGCAAAATTAGTATAAAAGAATGAAGTCTATTCGGTGTGATAGTTGTTCAATTTCTCTCAAATTATAAAGAGATTTTTTATGTTGACCGCTGAAAAAGCAAGTGAATAATAACCTTGCAAGTAAAGTTTAAAATGTAACACAATTTGAAATGACATTTAATGAAAAATACGTTTTCCAAATAAAAATTTAACTCTATTACAAAATGTAAAAGCACAAAAATTGCGAAAATACCATGCTTCTACAAAGCTGACTCATTCCATACGTGACTCCCACTATAAGTCAAAAATATTATAGAATTAAAAATATAATAATTAAAGGACAGCATTAAAACACATTTAAATCAGAAGTTTATTACTTTTATGGGGAGCATTGGAACTTGAATTCCTATTTTATGCGTTAAACTCAACATCATACTTTGATACACAATTGTGACTCACCCTATTTTGAAAACGAAGTTTTTTCACAATATTTATGCCTTAAATTTTTACTGCAACTTTTGCTTATTTAAATTTAACTGAGATGCTTGAACGCTTGAATGTCGGCTAAATGTGAGAGAATAATAAATAAATAAAATGGACTATTTCGCACTTACGAAAGCATTTATATATGGGTCTCATACTGCAGCTTCTTTTCCATTGAGGTAACAGTTTCTTTCTCTATTATTTCACAAATTTTACATTACTAATTTTTGAAATATTAAGTTAAATTTTTGAGAAGAAATTTTCGTCATAAGATTGGGAAACATTGCATATGTATACATTTCTTACGGCATAAAAATACACCAAAATAGAATCAGCATTTAAAGCACAAAATATCCAATAAAATATTTAATTGATGAATTTTGGGGCTTCAAGAGCCGATGTAGTAAATCAATTCACCGCAAAAAAGATGTGAGTTTATGATGAAACATATACACAAAAAAGATTTAACATTTCTCGATACTTATAAAGTGTTTTTTACGTTTTTGGGCAAGAGTCCTATTATTAGTTTCTAGAAATAGTCAATCCCATTTTCCACTTCTTTAAAATAAGTTTTAATTTGTTTGCATTGTTAAGTTTCATCAATTTTCTACGAGTTCTTTTGTAAGATTTGCGCTAAAAATTAAGCAGGCTAAAGCTTGTTAAAACTCAATTGACTGAATATGGGAACTAATGTGTGTGTATGAATCATCCAAGATACTACACAACACTAAAGGGTCATTCCACGTCAAGTGATCCAAAATCTGAGAAAAATTTTACCTTACATTTTTGTATTTCTTTCACATTTGGCTCATCAAATGTACCCTTTGAGGTAATCAAAAGTCTCAATTTTTGGATTTTTATCTCTATTATTTTTTCATTTATGAGACTTTGAACTTTGGAAAATCCCTCGTTTTTCCATGGACAACGATTTTGAACAGTTTTGAATTAAAAAAGAGTGGTTGTGCGGGGGAGGAAGGGGGGAGGGGGGTGAACCTGAAAATCTATAAGCTCATGCTAGCCCACTTTAAACATATTCATGTTTGTTTACTACTTTTTAGACCATCACAAACAAGAGAACTTACCGTAAAATGGGGTGAATCGGAACACTTTTCAGCTTTGCTTATAAAAAAAGCAGTTAAAAGATTTTTTTTCAATTTGATTTTCTGGGTAAAAACTTCGGTCTTGCTTTACTTTTGATATTCCAAGCAAACACAAAACATTTTGAACAGTTATTATTAAAATATATAGCAAATTATGGTTGTTCCGAATCACCCCGCTGATAGGGGTCAATCGGAACACATGTTAAAATTTGTATTTTTTTCCATGAAACCTGTAATAGGTCTCACAAACATGAGTAATATTGATGAGGGAGAACAAGAACAGATAATTACTATCAAATAAAAGTATAATTTCAATACCAGTAAACGTTTATAATTTGTCAAAATTCAAAATAATTTTGAACTTATGAAAAATGAAAAGTAATTTTAAGAAATGCTTTTGAAATGAAATACAAAGATTTAACACGAATGGAAGTCACTCATGTCGTCCACAAATATGTACTTGTCCTTAAAACTAGCAATTGTGACTTGGCTTAAGTTTTTTCATAGCATCTTCTGGGATGATCTCTGCCTTTTCTTTAGTTTCTTAAAATCTCTGGGTTTCGGGGATTGTCCTGAAAGATTTTTTCGCTTATTCATCACTGTCTGTGTGCTTGCTTTTTGCTATCTAAAGTCTATATGACTTTCCTCCTCGTATTTTAAATAAAAAGAAGTCTCCTGGAGAAAAAAATCTGCAACTTTCTGTCATTCTAAGATCTAGTTGCTCACGAGAAGGGATAAACAGTAATAAATCCTTGTCCTTGTCTTGATTAGAGGAACTGGGGTTAGAATCTTGATTTTTCAAACAGTTTCGTTCAAATAAGTTTGAATTGGAACAACAGAACAAAGTGTTCCGATTCACCCCGCAATTTTTTTTCCAATGGCATTTTTCAGAATTCTTCATTTTTATGACACAATTTATAAAAAATGTAAATTCTAATGTGGTATTCTGTTGTTCAGATACATGTATGATTGAAACATACCACTCTTAGGTTTAAAATATAAGAAAGTTTGTTCTTGCATATGAAGTTTTGCAGTCTATGAAAATGTGATGTTTTCTAGCATTCCACGTAGAGCCCTCCTTAGAAGCCAGTAGCGTTGCCAGATTGACGTAAGTAATTTTTTCCTACTTCCTATGATCTTACCTTTCTAAAAATAAAATTAATGGCGAAAAATACCCAATAGTATATTTATGAAGACTTTCTTTGTACGGTCTGGAAGTTTTGTTCCGATTGACCCCGCTGTTCCTATACACCCCATTTTACGGTAGTATTTAAATAAATAGAATCTAAAAAATATCATTTTTTTCCTATACAGTTTTATTCAAAAATTCAAAAAAATATGATCCCATTGAGATCCCAATCTAAAAATTGGTACAAACATAGATAAAATACACAAGAATTTTTGAGAATTTTTTCAAAAAAATTCATTATATGTTTTTCGAGAAATTTAAATTTGAAATTTAAATTTCATTTTTTGAAAAGAAAAACGAGGGTTTTTCCAAAGTTCAAAGTCCCATAAATAAAAAAATAATAGAGATAAAAATCCAAAAATTGAGATTTTTGATTACCTCAAAGGGTACAACTGATGAGCCAAATTTGAAAGAAATACAAAAATGTAAGGTAAAAAACGTTGGATCACTTGACATGGAATGACCCTAAAGACTATTCATTACTCTTTTAACAAATAGTAAAGTTAAGATGCGAATAACTAATATTTAATTGAGAATCTTACTTTACCTTATAATTTCAGTTCAGGATGTTTATACACGAAGGTATATGCTCGGTGTATTAAGTGTCAAACGCCATTGAAACTTGGCACCTTAACATCAAGTCACATGTGTTAAAACTAGACTGTGACGGACAGCCAATTATCAATGGGTATATTACATTTATGAACTGACTGTAAAAAAATACTTTTACCTACATTTATTTTGCAATTAAAAATTCCTTAAAAGAGTAAAAGGCTCATTTTCCCTTAGTGTATTAGTTAACCTCTTATTATATTTTGTTTATCAATAGTTCAATTTTTCCAATTGATTTTTTGCATAAATTTATGTGACTCAAAGTTTAATAGGAAATAAATGTATATTTGATAATACAGTTTCAGAAATTGGAAGGAACTAGAATCAAATAAAGATTTCTTGTTAAAAGAAAACCGATTAGGAAGAATATTGTTTAGAACCAAAAACCATTAACAGAAGAAAAACTTTGAATTTTTTCTGCGCTTCCTTTCAGTTAAATTTTAGTCTCGATGTCATGAATGTCCTTCAGCACCGATAATTTAGTTCTTTTTTACTACTTTAGAAGGCAACTACCATAGTACGCAATAGATGATCAAAGTCCTAAAAATGCTTAATATCTTCCTTTAGGTATAGTAAAAAAAATCCAACTAAAAAACTTTCAATCAAACTATTTTTTTTTTTAAATTTTTAGGTAAGACAAATGAGGAAAATTTTAAGAAATAGCCAATGTTAGTCCGTTGAAACTAAAGGAAATTATAACCATAACTTCTGAGTCGGAATTAAAATGACCAATTGCGACTATGTCTTTGAATCCTGGAATTTTTAGAGCCATCGACTACGACTCTTTTCCAAAATCGGTCCCAATCTAAGTAATTAACCCCGAATCTGACTCTGCAGTCCTCGTAGAGTTTAGGACATAGTGAAAAAACTACCGACTCCGACTCTTAGTATTTTGAAACTTTCGACTGCTAACTCAGCACCCATTCCTTGTTATAACAGCGTTAAATATACGGAATGCTAGTAATAATGACAGAAAGGTAAAAAAATTGACAGATCATAAGTTTGTTCCAAAATTAATTTGATAAATACTTGCATTAGAGCTTATTACTAAAACATACAAGTATAAGTTAAGTAGATTAAGATAAAAGTAGATTTTAGATTGTTTTGTTGCATGATTTCTTACAGACACTTGTGACGATCGCTGCTAGCGAATTAGAACAATAATCAGCTTAATCTTAAATTTAAGTTTTTTACTTTATACTAAAATGAGGGGGCACTAAAAGTTTGTGTTGTAAAAAGTTACATACACAAATTTTATACAATCTTCGTGCTAAATTTCACAAGTTGTGTGTAAATACGTGTACACACATGTATAATAAATAGCAATTTCTATTCCGTGACATTTTCAATCATATACTTCCAAGTTTAATGCTAAATAATCATTAAATTACACATAAGTCTGTTTTAGCACCAATAATTTTGCTTGAGCAAACTTAATATACAATTCGATAAAGGCAATCAAGTGGCTTGTAGCAGCAGGGAAAATGCTCTACTATTAGCCCTAGAATGGAGATTTCTTGATAACTACTGACTCCTCCGATCAAAGCAATGACTCTGGAAGCAGTTTGATGACACTATCGATCCTGCCTTCCCCCAAATGGGAAACTACTGCGAACCCTGGGGACATCATTGCTGTGCCACCCAAGTCATAACCGGGCCATCCTGTTTGTGAATGTGAAGGGGGGAAACTGTTTGTTCAATTTAACTACTCTGCATGCGGTTTCCTCCGAATACTGGGGCGGTAGTAGCCAGTGGTAGGCAATTTGTCATGTTCCCTTGACACTGGGCGGCTCCTCTGGCTTAATTCACTCTGTTTACCTGTACAAATAAAGTCCCTCTAACATGCATGGACTACTAGGCTTTAGCTGGGTTAATGCATGGAGATTGCACTTTAGAGAGGAATATATTTCAAGAAAATGCGTAAACTTATAATTCTTCAAAGGAATGGGACTTCTTAAAATATTTTTGATTGCCTTAAGATGTTATTATAATAATCATTACAATTTGTATCAGTGCTTTAATTTTTTTTTATTCGAGTTGAAACAGTCCGCCAATTTTCTTTGTTTTGCCTAAAGTATTCATCATCATTATTATTATTATTATTATTATTATTATTATTATTATTATTATTTTGTAAATGATTAAGATTCATTTTTTCATGCATAAACCAACTTTTTTTCCTGCCCTAGAGGAGAGGGTCAAATTGGAACAGAACCCCGTGCGAAAGAAATTAATGAAAAAAAATTTTGACTGTCAAATCTGTGCCAGAATGATCATTTAAACCCAATCTGCATTTTCAAAAACTTAAAGGGTTTGTTCCTTAAAAGGTTTTAAAAAAATGGTTGAAGTTACTTTTGGCGTTGAAAAGTGTGTATTTTAGCAAGATGCTTTTTGACATTTGACAATCTGAGGTCCCCCGCACCTACCGTTTGAACGGTTTATCGGTTTTGGGACCCCATTAGGACATTTAGCAAGATGCTGTGATGATTCAAATATTTTCACAACTCACATTTTTTCTAACATCAATAAAACTATAGAATAGAGGCAGCATGTAATTGTGCATGAACGCTAGTAGTTAATCACCTATACTTTATAATTTGATTATTAAATGAACTTCAATTTGGGTGATTTATTAGTTAATTAAAGAGTTTAACCCTTTAATGGGCACAAGCCGTTTCTATCCAAAGTTAACATTATGCACAATAATTGGAGAAATGAAGCTCATTTATGACCAAAAAAAGCATTTTTTTAAAATTGTGATGTTGTGGCTATTGTTTTTAAGAGGGGTGGGTAAGTTTTACCACCGCCCAATACTAGAAATGACAATTTACTGACTCATTCAATTGAAAAAATACAAAATGCAAATAATTTCACAAGTGAATGTGCATTTTTGTAAAACTATTCGTTATTAGTTATTTCAAAATTTCAAATTTTTTAGTTACGCATGAAATAAGTGATAGAAAAACTACATACAATGTAAATCACCAAAAATACTTTTAGTGTATCTGATGGAACAATATGAAACATGGAGCAGGTCACAATGGAACATTACATATTTTACAAAAAGCTCTGTGCGTTTCTAGTGCGTTTTAAGTTCTAGCGTGGTGGTAAGATATTTACCACCACCTTAAAAAGGGTTAATTTATTATGCAGCTAAACCTACGCTTGAAATGTCATGGCGCTATCACTTGGCTTAATAGAGGAGTTTACAAATACCTTTGTGCTGTTGATGTAGAGAAAAATACAACGTAAAAGTAGCACAAATAAGCAGGGATACTGCAGACACGTGTTTCGGCGTTACAAGAAACGCCTTTTTCAATGCAAAAAAAATGTTGAGATATGGATGCACAGACACCCGACAAAAGCCAAAAAGCTCAGTATTTTTTTGCAATGAAAAAGGCGGTCCTTGTAACGCCGAAATACGTGTCTGCAGTATCCCTGCTTATTTTTGCATCTTTTATGTTGCATTTTTCTCTATATTAATTGAGGAGTCTTACTGCTTTAAATGCCCCAGTTTTGTCTTAAATTTATGAGTTGTATCGTACCTTTGCAATGGTTTTCACTGGGTTGCTAACTTTACTTTAGCTTGCAGTTTTTCTTTTTTTTGGCACTTTCATACTTTCAGCTTCACCGAAATAACATCTGCCTTTAGCTCAGTTATTGTCTATGCCAGACTGTTGAATCCATATTAGACCGAAACTGCAGTCTCTAGATGACATAATTGGGCTGTCGGTATACAGCCCTGGCTTAAGGGCGGTAACTTACTTCTAAAACACCCATAAATTGCGATTAAAGAGCTTTGTAAAGGCGAGGAAAACCAGGATTTAATTATTGTAGCTGAATTATCATTAATTTACTAATAACTTTATTACTGAATTGCCAGGAAACGCACTTTAACGTCTGTAGAGTGAGTCATGTATAAATTTTATCTACATTGAACAAAATAAATAGATAAAGCAAGTTTAATCAGCTGCTTCGACTATAGTAAAATCAAAGATACAAATTAAATAAAATTAACAATACATTTTCAAAATTGAAATGTAGTGTAATTATTGTGTAGATAATTTTGCAAATATATTGCTGAGGTAATTATGCAAATAAAGATTTATGAAAGATTTCCGTCAAGACAGTTGTACTGTAGGTCTGTGCAATGCTTTTTCTTGTTAATATAAAAAATGTGCATCACAGAAAATTTAACCTGATGGCGCGTTGCCAAAAAAATAACTGCGTTCACACAAAATAATTTGCTGCCAGACTTGATTACAGAAATCATTTCATAAAATGTTTGATTCGATTTTTTTCAGGGGAAAATATAAAATTTTAGAATGGAAATTAAATTTCTCGCGAATTCATCTTATCGTTCGTCTTTCTATTAGATTTTCTATTTCTGATTCCATGCCAACGCTTCCCTTTACTTTCGCTTCAATTCAATTCAATCAAATTACTCAAACCTGGTAAGGTTTATATCAAAATATTTTACGTTCTTTCTAAGATGGAAATGTCTACAACGATTTAGCACTTTGCCTTTACAAACAATTTATTATGCTGCACGTGAGTGTTTACATTTGATTTTAAAATACATTTCAAACTTTTGTTTTCTTTTTTGGCAACGGTTCTTTCTGGTGCAATTACGTTGTCAAGAGAAGAAAGCTGGACTCGCTCAAGTGAAAAATATCATTGTTTCTGCAGATATACGATGAAAACGGGAGAAAAAAAGCGAAGAAATATTTGAAGTTCAACTACTAAATGGAAAATATGTTGTAACTTTAATACTCGAGTTTTTTGATGCGTTAAATTTTTCTATGCAGTGCTATTTCTATATTTTTGTATTATGTAAACGGATGTGTTACATAAATGCAAAATCTTTTGCAAAAGTTGGAAAGTTAACGTTTTCAAATCCGTGTACCAGACATAACTGTGTAATTACAGTTTATTGGAAATACAGTTGTTACCTAATTTTCCAGTTGAATTAGGTTCTGACTTCTACACAAGGTGAGGGTGACAAGTTCGTACTCGAATCTTCAACGATTGTACTCTGTTTTAAAATCATGAACATATACCACATTTTTAGCTTTAATTTTCATGCCTTCAATCTTTAATATATATACCGCAAAACTAGACTAACATAAGTCATATTATCACTGCTTTTCAAGAGAGCGTAAAACCGTTTGTCTGGTGCATTCAAAGATTGAGACTCTGGTAAATAATTGTGAAGGATTTTATTTGAAAAACATGAAATACGTTGTTATGGATGAATACAGAATAAGGATATACATGTAACTCAGTAATTAATTGAAAAGCGACATTTTTGGACTTGGGTTAGACTGCCTTTGAGTTAAAGAATAAAGGGGTTACAGTACCTTTCTAAAATTTTCTTAAATTTACGTGAAAAATGTGATTCTTTGAAATATTTGTTTCGGCACTTATTTACAATCAATAATCCACCTTCAAACATTTAAAATTTTTCCCACTTTTTTTTTGAAAATTTGAAAAAAATAGGGAAATTTCAATTTTTAAAAAAACCCTAAGGCTTTTTTGTTTCTGTACAAATTTCGAAATTTCTTTTTGCTAAATGATCACAAGACTTATCTCTATAAATCCATGCATTCAATTTTTATGTATTGATTTGAAAATATTTTGTGACCTTTTCTCTAAATAATTCATAGAAAATTTTGTTTTTCAAATTTTAAAAAGCTCTAAAAATTTTAATAATTTATGAAGTGCTTATTCAATGCACAGTTTTGTTATGCAACTTTATTGCTTTAAAGTTGTATTTTTAATAGAAAAAATTCATTAGCATTTCCAGTAATATAGAAACACTAAAAACTGATCATCGAGAAAAAGCACTTTAAAGTTTCGCTTTTCCATTAGAACACATAGCATGCATGCTCTTAAGTCACTTTTAACTTTTTAAATAATTTAGCTAGAGCAATGCTATTTTTACGGAGCATGGATTACTTTTCGTATAAAAAAAGTCTGGTTAGTTATTTAATCAAAATATTTTTTGTATATTGTTAGTAGCTATAACTTAATAGAAACAACTTACTTTTGTTGACTTCAGTAGAGCTCTTTAGTAGATTGTGTTTTATCTGCGTAAGCTCGTGTTGATCTCGAGTTATCGAATTTATCATTGGTCATTTATGCAACACATTCGATGTATAGCGGATGCTTCTGAAATCAGCATTTACATTATGTTCAGGGACCTCGTTTGCCCCACCTTCAACTTGAAATTTTACACTATTGTTAAAATTAATCCTTAGTTATCTGCATAAATTAGTTTAAGTGAAAATATAAGATGTGTAATACATCATTGTATAAATAACCCCGCTTTAAATATAAGAGTTCTGGGTAATTGCAGGTATGGTCACATATACCATTAATAACTGTTAGCAATGATAACTATGAGATTATACTGATGAAAAGTTCCAATTATCAGATACTTTTTAGTACCAAGGAGTTTAAACTGGCGGATTATTGTATGTTTACCTTGCAATATTTTACGATTCAAGCATTAAACTAGCAATAAAAATTTTGATAATAAAGTATTTTTTTCTTTTAATTTCAGAAATGCCTAATGTGATCCCATAGTGAGCAAATTATTTTTCTACTCACTCATTTATGAAATCAGAGCTACTTTTTTTTTAATTCTTGAAGTTTTTCGTCCCATGGATATTTTCATCGCTTTTGATTGAATAGAAAGATGCCAAAATTCTTTTTCAAAAAAAGAGAAAAAAAAGTAATAGTTTCTTTTTACGTTGGAACTTCAAACCATTTAAATCTGTACACCATTCTCAATGATTTTATAACTTATGACTTTAAATGTAATAACTTTTTCTGGAAAATAGTGTCACCAAAGAACTCCCATTTTGAAGGTATGACGGCTATCAACAAAACACGTCGTCCCACACTTAGCGAGAGATAATAAATATTTCAATATCGGATGATATCAGCAGATGCGGAAATTGCATAAGCAAAAACCGGAAGAGCCGGGAGGGAAAGAGCCAATTCACCCCCATATTTTTAGGAGCTCCCAAAAGCTGCGTAAAATTAAGCTAGTCCAACATAAAAATCCCAACGCCGGGTGAATCTCAACCGATGCCATCTCTCTTAAACAAAGTCCGAAATGAATCGTTAACTCTTCTGAGAGAAGTTTAGACGGAAGTATAAAGGCTTCGCCTCTGCCAAAGAAGTATGGATAAAAAAAAACAGCTATGGCTAAGAAGAGGACCAGCTCCGAGTTCGGATAATAAAAGATCATCGTAAAGTGAGGCAACTAATTTCGAGTAATATGTCCGGATGAGCCATCGGTTAGGTATCTATAAAGTCAGAGTGCAACTAATATGCTTTGGAGACATAAAACTGTGACTGAATACGCCGGCTGACAAGATTATTGGAAATTCTTCGCAATTGACGCGAAGAACTCTCGCTTTCCAAGTTCCGTTTGGAGACGCCTGTTATTGCTGTCCATCACCGGACCTTTCCCCAAGGGACTATGCACTCATTGACATTGTCAACTTCCAGATACTCAGAAAGCTATTTTGTAGAGACAGCGATAAACTTTCTGAAGTCATGGACTCATATAAAAAAAATTCTGAACCAAACTGGTGAAAATAATAAAGAATGTTTTTTTTTTTTTCAGCATGACCGTATTTAAGAGAAATTTATATTTATTGAAAAAGTTCGTTAAAGATGGATGAACTTGATTGTTTCGGTAAAATTTATGTCTATTTACTTCTGAACTCAAGCAGACTCGCATACACATGAGTACACATACATAATAAGGATGTTGGAAATGATTTTGAGCTGTACAAAATATAGCATTTAATGTTTTATGTCCTAAATTAATTTAGCACTGAATTTTTCTACTTTTTTTTGTTTTTTCTTTAGTTAAAAATACATCAAATAATATGTGTACCGAGTATAAAATTTTTGAAAATCAGTAGGGTCTAAGGCCCCCTACGCCTTAGGATCTCTAAGAAAATTGTTTTCGATCGCAGGTACCATCTGTCGGTCTCTCAGCAAAGTACAAGGAGTGGTTCTCAAAAGCTTCCGAATGATTCCATATATTTAGGATTCATAATACTACATTAATATAAGCGGGTCTTATGAGTCCCGTCGGTGCATAAAGGGTTAAGTGAGATTTTGCTGTTTAATTGTAAGCTGCATGCAGAAATATTTATTAAATTGAATATGGTTCCCAAATTTTTTGCTCATGTTTTATTCATCTTTTTTCTGAAATAGGTATATTAGTTTGCATTAGTTTTCACTATTTCAATTGGAGTTTTTTACAGACTAACACCAAAAGTACTTTTCCTTTCAGAAGCCCTTCATCATGTATGATAACATACATTAATTAAGAGGAACGCTAAATGAATCATGTCATCGCTCGAGTGCTCAGAAGAAATAAATGGATCTGCATTTAGATAAGAGCATTTTGTTTTGTTCATTATGCATAAAAATTGTCAACTAATTTATTAGTACACGCAACATAATGTCATTAATATGCGTGCAATCTGATATTTTTGTGCGGATGTATAACTGTTATCATTTGGAATTTTTAAAAATTCTTCGTTCAGTAGAATGCTAAAATCATGTGGTTTTGTTCTACACTAGAAAACAAGTTTTCTAAAAGTTTACACGATATTCCGGGGTATTTAAATATTATTTTGTTATCAGAACTTTTTTATGATGTTAAATTCAATTACTAAATTGTATCCTCAATTTGATTGCTCTATTGAAAAAAGTAATGTTATCAACAATTATTTAGCAATTGATGAAAAATATTTTTAGCTATATGCAGAGGTTAGTATCTATAGTAATGAAAGTAAAAGGAGAAACAGTTATCGATACTTTGTAAATTATCCATTATTTCTAAAAAAACATTTTTGTCTCTTGCTTGACTAGTTGAATTAGTTAAAAGATAAAGCTCGAGCAGTATCGAAGATTAACTGATTTTTTAAAACTTTTCAAGTTAGATAATCGTACTTATATTAAAAATATTTCGTAAAAGTCAGTAATTTAACCACATTATTTTTGGCGAGGAAAAAGTAAAGAAAAAAAAAGTTTTTAAGCATTAAAAAATGTCTAAATGATTTCTCTAACGTGATAAGAATTAAGTAATATATTTATGGCCATATTTTTAAAAACACAATTCTAAAAACCACAACAACGTTTACACTGGTATAGTATTTTAATGTGTGTTGCTTATGTAATCAGTTTGAAAGTATTTCGGAAATACTACATTTTTTAGCTTAATAATTTGATTGTGTCTACGCAGATAGTGTCAATATTAAGCTTTAAGTTTAGTTAGCAAGTCATAATCACCATTCATCATTTCTTTTTCTTCGCTTTCTATCAATTTGTTCTATGTTTGAAAAACTTTCCTGCATAAACGTCATACATAAAATCAAGGTTCATCTATCGAGCACAAAAACATGCTTTGTTTGGCTTATTGAGTTAATTGAAAATGAAAAATGAATTTTCTTTGAAGCATTTGTGCTGGTTTTGCACGTAAAGCAATATAGATTCAAATTTTGCAAAATCATCACCAGTTTTAGTAGCTTTGCTGCTATATCACGACTTGTGCCAAAAAAGCCGTTTTACAGAGATTGCCGCAAATGTTTGTTTTGTCATTTAAATGGATTTAAAAAAAAATAGCGGATGAAAATATCGCGGAAACTTGCTGCCAAAATATTTACATCGCGAAAAAGTCGATGTTTTTTTAATATAACGGGTAATATTTTAAAACACATTAAGTTTAGCACCCGAATTTAGTGATAGAAATAAAATTATTTTTTAAATCAGTTTAGGAAAATACAGTGTTCTAGTATATTGTTTTTTTTATTGCCTTAATTGTTAATATTTTTAACATTTAATTTATTTAACTGCAAAACTGTTTTTATCTTTTTTGTTGAAAGTAAATATGTGTAATAAATAGTTTGCTGTTTAAGAGCAAGAATCTGAGAAACTGTCACGCCTAGCATTATGAGGTGATTCATGACCTCTCAGATTTTCTCCCAAAAATTACCAAATGTTTATTATCTTACTGAAAGACCAAATCCAGAATGTTTTGCTCTAAAGTTGAGTTGTTTAGTTTTTATGGACCCCTAAAGATGAAGGTGCGGCATCAAAAATTAAGCGGATTTTCAAGACATGGAAGTTGCCGTGAGCCAAAACTCTTACCAAGAACTGTTTAACTCCAATTTTCTTTTTGTATATGGAATATAGAAGGTTGAAACTTTACAAAATGAATGTTAAATTTGTGGTAAGTTGTTGCCATAAGGTCAGTGAAGGCCCTCAAAACATGGCTTTTTTGACGTTTTCTAGCGTTTTCGAGGTCCAAAAACAGCTTGTACATTTCAGTTGGCACGGCAAAAGTAGTGTCGTTTGAAAAATCAGTGTAAGCACTTTAAAATAATGTATAAATAACCGAGGAAAGTTCAACGTGCTTTTAGTTACGTAAGGCCAAAATATGAAAAATGTCATATTTTACCGATATTCAAACGGTCATAACTTCCTCTGCCAACAACATATTGAAATATCTTTTTTGCCAATGTCATACTCTATTCTTTGTCTTAACAGAACAGTTGAGACCTTTGAGGCGAAATGTGAAATTTTTTTTTACAAAAAATGTACAGGAAAAAATTAATTTTCTGTAAAAATTTTTTTCACATTTCGCCTCAAAGAACTCAACTGTTCTGTTAAGACAAAGAATAGAGTATGACATTCGCAAAAAAATATTCCAATATGTTGTTGGCAGAGGAAGTTATGACCGTTTGAATATCGGTAAAATATGACATTTTTCATATTTTGGCCTTACGTAACTAAAAGCACGTTGAACTTTCCTCGGTTATTTATACATTATTTTAAAGTGCTTACACTAGTTTTTCAAACGACACTACTTTTGCCGTGCCAACTGAAATGTACAAGCTGTTTTTGGACCTCGAAAACGCTAGAAAACGTCAAAAAAGCCATGTTTTGAGGGCCTTCACTGACCTTACGGCAACAACTTACCACAAATTTAACATTCATTTTGTAAAGTTTCAACCTTCTATATTCCATATACAAAAAAAAAAAAATTGGAGTTAAACAGTTCCTGGTAAGAGTTTGGCTCACGGCAACTTCCATGTCTTGAAAATCCGCTTAATTTTTGATGCCGCACCTTCATCTTTAGGGGTCCATAAAAACTAAACAACTCAACTTCAGAGCAAAACATTCTGGATTTGGTCTTTCAATAAGATAATAAACATTTGGTAATTTTTGGGAGAAAATCTGAGAGGTCATGAATCACAGGCGTGACACTCTCTCAGATTCTTGCTCTTAAAAATATAAAAGATGATTCATGAAGCAGAGCTAAGAATCTAGTTGTACATCTTATTTTGAAGTAAATAATGTATCATATCTTAAGCAAGTATAGATTTAATTACGTTACTGTTGATAAATATATCATTTTTCACCAACTGCTAGAATATTTCATTTGTACGTATAAAAGTTACATAAGTATAGTATAGAAAATTTATAATAGTTTTGTTGCTAAAAATTTAGTTTAAAATAATGATAAGAAAAGAGCTGCATGCAACTTTATGAAAACATAAAATGCTTCGCAGTTAAGAGGAATTGATTAACATTTAATTGCTATATACATTTATAAATACTCATAAAAGATGCTTGTATTTTTTAGATATATCAGAAGAAAAAACATTTATAAAAACGAGTAAATAAATAATATTTGTAGTTTAATCATAATTTCTTTACTTTTAAAATTAAACATTTTGTGGCTTAATGTATTTCTGTACTTATGCTTTCATTTTTCGCTTTTTATCTAACTAATATAATGGAGTAGTTGTTTTTGAAAACAAATAATAATGATGTGTATTGGTTGGTCAGTTCTAAATTTTATCGGTTATTCGAAAGCGAGTTGTCAGTATATTCGAAAGGGAGTAGACAGCGGTGAGTAGAAAGCGAGAAGTCTAATACTAATACTAAACGATTTAAAGCAGAAAGGGTACTGCTTCCATTTTTTTTCTACCGGGTACTGTTTAGGTGAAAGGCAATTTAACTCAGACGCACATGCCATAACGGCCAATTTTTACGATAGGTTAACCTTCATAACGATACATTCACATCAATAAAGGGAGAGAACATTAAAGAGAAAACGTGCATCCATATACCCAAGCCGGGATTCGAGCCCTGAACTTCCTCGACCACAGTCAGACTTCTCTGACCACTAAGCACGATGGCTGGCATTACATGTGTACATAAAATTGTATCCTGATAGCAATTACAGTTTCTGAAATGCTGCGATTGAACTAACTTCCGTTTAACAATTCTTTATTTAATCTCTCTCGCTCTCTCTCTCTCTCTCTCTCTCTCTCTCTCTCTCTCTCTCTCTCTCTCTCTATATATATATATATATATATATATATATATATATATATATATATATAATATATATATATATATATATATATATATATATATATATATATATATATATATATATATATATATATATATATATATATATATATATATGGAAGTTAAAAAGATTGTCCCTTAAATGTCGAAAGATGCGTAAATTGGAAAAAACAACAAAATAACAAATTGAAATTTCAACAAACATTTGAAAATTTACGAAACAATTTAAACAAATAAAAACAAATAAAAATAACAAACATGGGTAATGTGCTGCCCTATCTGCAGAGAGCAGGAGCGGCGGTTAAAATATTTTTAACTTTGTTAGGTTTCAAAAGAGGTAGGCTATTAACAAGTCAGCTGATCTTTTAACTTCCATATATAATTTGCTATTGATATTAAGCTGCTATTAAGCGCTTGTTAATTCGCAAAAGTTTAATAATTTTCCGTTTTGCATATATATATATATATATATATATATATATATATATATATATATATATATATATATATATATATATATATACATACATGGATGCATGTTAGGGTGATTCAAAAAATTTTTTTTTTGAATTTCTCTGGTCTTACCCCGCAGTTTTTTTACACTATTCGTGAATGTGATATATGTAAAATTTTAGCTCAATTGAATAATATTTAGAGGTCGCTCAACACGATCGAATTCTGTTGAAAACTAGCAATTTCGAGAGTTGAAGTATATAGCTTCATTACCCGAAATAATATTATTCTTCATATAAAATGGAATAACTTAAAACGTTAGCTTACTCTACTAAGTAATTAGTCAATAAAATAAAAGCTCAAAGTGAGTTGTAACGATTACCTCCCCCCCCCCCGCTCCAAAGCCGCATTATCTCTTAACTGAGTTTGGGTAGAAAATGCAGCTGCAAGCTCGGGCTGTGGTTTCTGTTTTCTTTTCGGTTGTTTGAGGTGTATGAGTTTATTTGGCTAAAATACCTAGCATCCACTCTAGACAGGGCCCAGTATAAGTGACAGAAAGCCACTTTGATAGTAGCTGCTACAGTACAAAGTATGGGTCAAAATGGGGAGGATTTGACAACGTCCATAAAACGGTAAATGCAAACTATTCGCTCTGAATTGGCCGTTAACTTACAAAAGTCGTTTAAATCTATGACTTCCTATGATAGTTCACTGGAACGAAACACTTATGCAAAATATATTGGGAAAATGAAGGAGGATCGGCGGGTTTCATACCAGTATTAGTATCAGGACCACAAGCATTGATGATTTACTTCTGGGTTCTAGTAAGTTAGTCAGGCATTGGAATTGCTACGGAAAATGCTGCTATACGATAACCAGTTAGATAAATGGGAACTTACTGAGCTCGTACGTGGTATGTGTTTCAATACGACATGCATTGCCGGTACTAAAGTTGGAGCATGTTTGAACTTGGGAAAAAAAAAACTAGGGAAGCAACTTTTATATTGTGCTTTCCGCCATTATATTTTAGACATTGTGTTTTCTGTGGTATTACAACCGAAATCTATTCTACTCTTGGTCTCTCGGTATTTTAACTGATAAACCAAGAAATAAGTAGAATTGGGGTATTTGATTGCGTGCAATGTCAGATGCGATGTTCACGCAATTGCGTGGAACCATCCACTGCCATTGGATCTACAATACTGCTTTTTAAGCGGTTTTAGCAATCATAGTCCAGAATAAAACATTCTAATTTTAAACCTGGAGTGAGGAACGATGAGGTTGAGGAGTTGGTAGCACATTCAGAGCAACGTGCAACTAGTAATGGAAGTTGCGCAAAGTTAACTTCTGATGACCCATGTAAAAGAAGTGTCCAAGGAAGATACTAGAGCTTAGTGCGATTTTCTTGAGCAGAGCACCTTCTCTTGGTGTATGTTTTCGTGTCCCAGGAGTGGTTCCTCGTGTTATATCTGTGTTAAAGATTCTTTATGGCTTCAAGTTATGGATATTTCCCAACCAGTTCAAACTTGCAGCTGGACAAACAAAAGGTATTCGTAACATATGAATGTGATTTCTTTCACATTCTTATCGTTAATGGGAAAGAATATCTAAGAGCTGGGTTCCCAGCAACCCTTTTTGTGCAAGCACTAAGAAATGATTTGGAATATTTTTAGCGTCCTTATTCATGTAAAGAAGAAACTCAAAATATATCAGCTGTTTGATCCTGAGCATTCGAATCTTTAAGATAGCTACCAACAAGGCTTTATACTACCAAAGAAACTGAGGATTGTAAACTACAATACGGAGCGTGGCATGGCCCTTATTGAAGCATTTGTTAAGACTATCACTAACGACGAAAAACAAAGACAGTGTCTTCTTCAAGTGGTACAGGAACACAGAAAAGGTTTCAAAGTTGCAAAAAAGTAACCTTAAAAAGTATTGCAAGAATTAATGAGCGAATTACTATATATTTAATGTATTTAAATTTGTTTTTTATATTTTTTCCGTATTTGATTAGTTTTCATACTTTTCTGCATTTCATTGGTTTTTCAGATATATAGTTCATTTTGTGATTGCACGCTTTTTTTCTTCGGAGATATAAAAAAAGCAATAAAGTAACTTTATTATTATTATTATTTACGTTCGCATTTGTGCCACTATCACAAAATTTGAAGTACTCCTAAATGTAAATATAGTTTACTAAAATTTTGGGCAAATAATTCAGTGTATATAAAGGGCCTAAATAAGACGGTAAGACGAATAAAAATACAAAGGCTACTTTTTTCTATAGATATCATTTACGATCACGTTTTTGTCAATATCACGAAATTTCAAGGCGTTTGAGCGACCTCTAAATATTAATATATTTTGCCAAAATTTTGCACAAATAATCAGTGTATATAGTGGCACAAAATAAGAGGGTAAGACGCACAAAAATACAAAGGCTACTTTTTTCTATAGATATCATTTACGATCACGTTTTTGTCAATATCACGAAATTTCAAGGCGTTTGAGCGACCTCTAAATATTAATATATTTTGCCAAAATTTTGCACAAATAATCAGTGTATATAGTGGCACAAAATAAGAGGGTAAGACGCACAAAAATACAAAGTTTATTTTTTTCCATACATTACTGAATCACCCTAATGCATGTATATATTTGTATGTATGTTTGTTCCTTATATAAATCCAGTTTTCGACGGATTTATATCAAATTTGGCACAGAGGTTCCTTGATGCACTAGAATTCACATAGGTGGGGTTTTGAAATTTTTTAAAAATCCAAAAAGCTGAAAATTCAAATTTTTTTCTCAAAATGGCCATTTTGAATATATATAGTAATAGAGATAAGCCTTTTTAGGCATACAAATTGATAAAATTTAACACATTTAAATATGAGTATTTTTAAACAAAGTTTACGATTAACAATGAATTATCAATTTAAGGCTTACTTATTTCTTTTAGCATGAAATAAGTTAAGAACAAAGATTTTTAGATACATGTTGTATTAATTATCACGGGCAATGCCGGGTAATGAGCTAGTATATATTGAAGAAAACACATTTTCATCTGCCTGTGATAGTATGTTTCAGTAATTCAACCCATTCTCTTAAAGCGCTGCCAATAAAGAAGACAAATTGCCTTTCCTCCACGAATTTCTCATTACGTAGTCACTGTTCTGGCTCGCATTTAGAAATCAGCAGGCAAGCATAACAGTTAAATCAAGTGAAGTGAATACCCCTCGATCTAAATTGACATCCCTTGTTATTGCTGTGTGTGGGCTCGATAATGTCTCCGGAGAATCCAATCGGGAGAGAAAACCGGACAAAGACACTGGAAAAATCGATATGATCAACATGCCGGTTTACTCAATCATCGCTTCGATCGCCGAATCAATATTTATCAAGACATTGCTTCATCTGCGCGCATTCATCATCGAATGCGTAACGCACCAATGTGCAAAGCGGTTATGAACCCATCATAAGGGCGGTGTATTGATGGAAGTTTGGTTTGCTGATGTCTTAAGACATTCATTTTCGTTGCGCCGGAAGACAGCCGGCAGTATAATTATATACCGCATTACTGCAAGAGGCATGCATCGCAGGGCTTTGGTTCATCGCGCAGTTGTTTTGCGTAATTGGGTTTGCTAAAGTGATTGTGAAGCTTTCATTAATTGTTGATTTTGTACTCAGCTCACTGATTATTATTTCCTGTAACTTTGTTTGGGAATTTCGTAGCTTTCCTTAGCTGATTTTTGCATATTTTTCTGAGTGTGTGGTAAGACAATTTTTATAGTATTTGAGTAAATGAAGTTCGGTGAAAAGTTATAAATATTTTAAAACCTTACGTACCTTCTACGGGACGTTAGAGGGGAAAAAATACGATTTTTTACTTGCAATAAAATAAATAACAAATGTATGAATTCCAATATTTATCCAATATTTTTCCAATGTATAAATTCCAATCTTGTAATAAAATAAATCATAAATGTATAAATTCCTATTTTCAAGTATTCAGTTTTACAAATGTAGATTTCCTTTTGCATTAAAAGTTGATTTTATTTTGCTTTTTTTTATGTATGAATACACCTATATTGTTAAATGAATCTAACTTTATTAACTAGAGAATTAATTAACTTTCTAAACTGCTTACACGCAGATTAAAAGGATTTCCTTTATGAAGAAAAATACTAACTTTTACATACCTCTAGATAAAAGAATACACAATTTACAATGCATAAGGTTAATAAATGCTTTGCAGAGAAATTTAATACAATGCGTCTATGACGTAAAAGCATTGGATATTCTTAATCTATGAATAAAGTTAATTTTTCATGAAATAAAAACGATCATTTGTTAAATTTTCTGTTTAGGTTTTGCTAATTTTCAGTCATCAAAAGCATTTGTTGCTCTTTAATGTTTTTGGATAGAAGGAAATAAAGAAAATCACATCCAGTAGCCTTCAACACAGAAAAACTTACAAAATGCATTAATTACCCTTAAAACTTCTGCATAAGATAATTTTAGGAAAAAAATGCTTTAATACACTTTTAGCTCTTCTTGGTGGTTTTTTCAAGACAACACAAAACTCGTTGCATTACATAAGTTCATTTTTGAGGAGGAGCACCATAAAATAAGCAAAGTGCTTGGATCCCGAATTTAAGCTCCGTTCGGCTATTGGAAAATTCGACTGTCTGTTAGATAAATCCAGAAACATTCTGTAGTTTTGACTAAATTTTAAGTCACAATCCGTAAAATATAATTGTCACAAGCGTTGATTTATTTGGAACATATAATTCAAGTCTAGGCGATATCAGCTTTAATATGTTTATTTCTAGTTACTAAATTCATATATTTAAATGTACATGCTATCAGGAAACAAAGGCAATGTACTTTACAGAAGAATTGGGTGTGCCTCTTGGCTCATGTTTCTAAAGAATTATAACTGTTGCGTCAATCATTACATACATTTAAATTTATCTAGAAGTCATAAATGTTTAATTGAAGAAACTGTTCCGTAAATATATATGCTTACAATGTTTGCTAAATTTCCTGCAAGTCCAATTATAGAACATTATCATAGAACATAGTCTTCTTGATTCATTCGGAAAAACTTTGTTTTTGTGTCGTTTGTAATACATATTGTGGAGCATAAAAACAGGAAATAAATGTGTTTCAGTTGCAATTAAAACAAGCATCATATTGAATAACTTGAGACAAACGTTTGAATATTATGCTAAAACTCTTTTCACCGCCTAAAATTACAATGATGTCTTAATGAGACTTTTGATTATTTTAAAGTTACACTTTCATAATTTTTGAGCCGCTTAAAATTTATTTACCTCTTTTTTTTGGAATTATGACTCTGATTTATTTGACTGATTTTTTTTGAATTTTGATTTTTTTTGCTTAATGACAGCATGTTTTGCTGTTTGAGTTTTAACGTTTGTCTCAAGCCGCAAAATAAATAAATAAATAAATAAATAAATAATAAATAAACTAAAAAAAAGATAGTGTATGGAACATATTGGTACAATGAAATCACAACATTTATTCTATCTTTATTAGTTTTTGCATTACATCACGTTTATGGTGCCCTTAATAACTGCTGCTACTACACCCAATTGGGTGTATTTCTTTTGCCTCTTTTTTTAAACTCTTCCTCCATTTTTTTTGGTCAGGTATTGACATCTGGACTGCCATGTCTTAAAAGTAAAGGACAACGATGACATTTCCAATTTAATTGGTTTAGTTAATGTTCTGTTCTGCGCTTTCGTTTATGTCTTCAAACTCTTATTGTTACGATTTTTTAGTTTTCTTTTGACAAATATATTTTTTTAGGTTTTTAAATTAACCCAGTAGATTGAAAAATAGACTTTTACTGCCAGAGCCTGAAATGTTGTTACATTTTCGCCAGTATTCAAGTCAAGTAGCAGTAAAAAATGTACGCAGAACTGCAATTTTTCAATTTGAGAAAAAATTAAAAGGCTACTTTTTAAATTTTAAATTTGATGTTTTCTGATAGAGACGCACCCAGTATGATGAAAAAAATATGTTTTCCTCTTGAAATATTATGCATAAATTCGTTGAACTTAGTATAAACATAATTTCTCTTTTGAACTTCTAGCAGATAATTTAACTTGTTTTTATGTTGGATTTTTCTACCCATAAATATGTAGATAACAACGCTGTATGAGATAGTGTAAAGGTGCTATGTTTAACCCAAGTAGCACACTTAGTTTTTTAAAGGTTGTAAAATTGTTATTAACGTTGTGACAACAGCTTAAAAACGTTTAAAGGTTATTTGTGCTACCTGGGAAGTATCTAATCTTTTGTACGAGGAATTAGTAAAAAGGGGCTTTAAAAGTTTAATATTGAAATTTACTTACGTTTCAATGTGTTTTTTAGAATGTATGCATACGTTGATGCAAATGCTAAATGAACAATCATTTTTAATAAGAAGATGATGTTCTAACCTTTACAAATATGAACTGAAACTCTTTAGCGACTCCCTTCAAAATTGTTTAACATATTCTTAAAAAAATATAAAGTTCTTTGCAATTACCTGAAATTCAAAAGTAATAACTTGTTGCATTTAATACTGGCTAGAGGAAAGTTGTATTTTGCTGCTACCAAATCTAGCAGACAGTCTTATACTGTTTGTACCCACAGCCAAATATCCGTATCTATCTATTTATCTATCTATCAATCTATCTATCTATACATATATCTACTTATCCATCCATCTATCCATTTATCTATCTATCTATCTATCTATCTATCAATCAATCTTTCTACCTATCTATATATCTATCTATCTGTCAATCTATCTATCTATCTATCTATCTATCTATCTCCTACCAATCTATCTATCTATTTACTTATTTATCTCTTTTTGAAAAACAGTAGCGGTTTTTGAAACGGTTAGAGTTGAAGTCAAATTATCCATACGCCCCCTAAAAGCACCCTAGAGGGAAAAGCAAAAGCATCATTGAGGAAAAATGCCTCGCTATTTTTAATTTATCCTCAGGCGCTGCCAACACACAACGCATTTCTCTCCCACACAAAAGCCCTCACGGAACTCCCGCTTCTAATCCAATCGCCGGTACAGTTTGACGTGAAATTCATTAATTAACGTAAACTAAGCCACACACGTCCGCTAGGCGCATAATTTCCATTAGGAAAAGGCGCTTTTGGACAAAATAGCTCACATAAAATTAGATTAACCGAGCCTTCATGGCAACTGCCAATTCCAAATACAACTCCATGGCACGACGGATCCTTACGAATTTGATGATAATTCCTACACCGACGCCAGCTACAAGGGAGTGAGACGGGTGGAAAGAATGCTGGCTCGAAAAAGGAATATAATTGCGGTGCAAATAATTTTTGTTTTGTCGCGGAATTGTTGGATAGTTTTCCGTGAAAAAATAAATGATCTGTATTTGAAAACAAATATTTTTAAGTGATATTTGAGTTCAAAGTCCTCATAATGTTTTGTAGCAGCTTGCAATAATTAGAAACAACAAAGTCATCCTAAATTCCATATCCAATAGTATTTTAACATACTGAAAAAATAAGTGAAACATAAAATTATTAGATCCTTTCGTCATTTGAGTCATTTAGAATCCAATTCCGTTAAGTCCATTTTTTAAAAGTAATTTTATTGAAAATATGTGTTTAAAAGCTCAATTATCAGTTGCTTAAATGCAATAGATCAAAAACCAATAGATCTCAACAAAAGGTTAATATAAAGTAAGGGTTTTAAGTCAAAACCCCTTTAGATCCATAATTCCGCTTTTAGAACTATGCACTGCAAAAAACGAACTGTTGTTTTCACAGTATAATACAGGCAGCCGAGGTTCCAATTGAAAACTGTAAAATGCACAGTAATAAACCGTAAAACTAGCAACTTTAGTTTATTCCTGTAAAGTTAGCAATTTTATAGTTTACTGCCGTAAAGTTTATCTGTATTATACTGTAAAAGCAACAGTATAATACCGACAGCAGAGGTTCTAGTTTAAAACTGTTAAATGCACGGTAATAAACTGTTAAATTAGCCATTTTACAGCTTATTACGTCGGCCATCTCGTCCAGTGGTCAGCGACGTCTGACCGCGATGCGGTGGCCCCGGGTTCGAGTCTCGGCTGGGGCATGGGCGTACCTTCTCTCTCCTGTCATTGTCCTTTCTGTGTGTGAATGTGTGTTATAAATGGATGCCTACCCTATGAACGGGTCCTTATGGCATGTGTGTTGAGCTAAAATCGGTCTTCCACCTAAATGGTGCTCGTGAAAACGGAAGCCGTATCTATCCTGCCTTAAATCGAGCAGATTTCATCTACTCGGGCTCGGACACCCGAGTGGTATTAGAAACAACAACAACAGCTCATTACAATAAAATTATCTGTATTATACTGTAAAAACATATATTCATTTTTTACAGTGTGGATTTTGAGAAATGGACTTAACGGGTTTTGATTCTAAACGACTCATTTATAGAAATACAAAATATTTTTGTTATGTTTTTCAAAATACTGTTATTAGGGGTATCTTTTAGCTCTACCGTACAGGTTTACGCCATTTCAGATTCTTAATAGCATAGTAAATTTTAAAGTGAGAAAGAGCAGAAAATTTTATTTTATGACGTCGCTAGAAGATTACATCACTGGGACTTACTTCAGTTAACTTGACTTAGGAGTCAAAAGTAGAAGTGGTGCAAAGTTATTTGTACAGAGTCAAAGATGCCCAGAATTATTATGCCTATATTGAAGATTCGAATGATGTTTGCTTTATTTTAAAAGGAAAGTATTTGAAATATCTGTTTTAGATATTCATTAAATTTTTCCTTCAACATATAGGTTTGACACAATTTGGGAATTGCTTCATAACTGCTTTGGAAAGTTATTACAGCTTATTGAGGGAATTAATTTAAGAAATATTCTGTAGAAAGCTGCTTTTAATGAAAATATCGTATGCTTTTTACAAAGCAAACTATTGTTTACTTCGTATATAACGCATCAATTTCTAAATCTGGGATCTAAATATTCACTAAAATACATAAGGTAAAAATAATATTAATATCTTAATAGTAATAATATCTTTATATATATATATATATATATATATATATATATATATATATATATATATATATATATATATATATATATATATATATATATATATATATATATACCCTAAAGCAGAATACTGCTAAATTTGGAACGTACGTCGCAGAACAGATACTTGAACTGCAGAACAATTCTGTCCAAATATGAGGGAGAACTTCGAAAAATTTTCTGCAGAAAGGCAGATTTTCTGCAATTAGTTTTTGTAACTAGAGATATTTTTCAGAAACTCAGCACAATTTCTGCAGGTTTCTTCAAATTTTCCTGCAAATTAAGCTTAATTTGCAGAAAATCAAAATGTCGAATTTTTTGTGACACTTGCAGGAGTTTTAGATTTAAAACAAATGGGACAAAATCTAGAATTTGCTCAAAATTATATGATTAGTTAAAAGATATCTGGATAAAATCTGCAGAAACCTGTAGAATTTTCTCAGATAATTATCTGTGGCTACATCTGTGTTATAGACCTTGAGCGATCTCCCTCGAAGACTAATCCCTTAATGATTCGCTATATAAGGCACAAATTTTCCATTTAACACCTATGTAGCCATCACTTGGTTGCACTATAGGCCATGTGCTGTTATTCTGAGTGAAAACATTGCTTCTAATGCAATGTCAGAGCACTCGGAAGCTCCTTGGTGTTTGGAGGAACAGAGGCAGCCCTTTCAGCTATTGGCTTTTTCATTTTCTGTCAAGAATGTCTGCCTGAAATTTTAATTTCATGCTGTTTTTAGAACAAATAAACAAATATTCCTTTCATAGACCTGTATGAAACAGTTTTTTAAGGTCACGTTTCTACGCAGGCATAGTGCTTGAATGCTTGAAGTTACTTGCAGAACAATTTCGGTCAAATGATTTAACGTTGCAGAACATCAGAAAGTATTCTGCTTTGGGGTATATATATATATATTAACTTATCTTTATTTTAAATATAAATAGTTTCATATCATCGATAGTTGAATGATATGGATTGTATGTAATGATATATAGAATATTTTTAAATAGTCACGGCGATTGGAGATAGGAATACATAAGGTCAGACATTTGCACTTTTATAACCTTCTAGGTGAATTTTAATACATTAGAAAGTAAAAAGCAAATTATTTTCAAAATTGGCTCGCATTTTTTGGGAATTATTTTATCTTAAAGAATGGGATGAATTCAGACCCATTTAAATTACACACATATTACTAACAATCTATATTTTAATGCACGTTTTTTATTTTTATTGCAACATTATACATTTTCAATCAGCATTTTAAAATCACTTTTAAATCGTCCTACAAAAAGAAGAAAAAAGTTTCTCTTAATGCGTTATAATTAGAAAAGTAACGTTTCATTTCAATTTTTTAATATCATTTTATAAAGCAATGTTAACTGCTAAAATGTAATTTGAGAATAATTTTTCTTCTCTTTCAGAACATTTATTTGGATTTTTCCTCTGCCATCTCTACTTTCTCATTAAAACGCTGCTTCCACTTCCTTTCAAAATGTAAGCACAGATCCCAATCTATTTAGAAAAAAATGTGATAAAAGCAATTTACCAACGGTAAGAACATTTAAAATATTTCTAAATTCTCTTCCTAACGTGTGAATTAAAACAAAACGCATGCATGCACACAAGTACAAAATCTTAAAACAAAAGCACCAATAAGTATAGGACAAACGGAGTGCACCTCATATAACTTGAAAAATAAATGTTATGCAATTTTCATGTATAATTTTAGCCCTTTTTATTTTTTAAGAAGTAAATACTGCAGGAAATACCTTAAGTTCGGTTTCTTTAAAACGAATAATAACAATTTTTTTTTTGCCTGATTTAATGAAATGCCAAAAGTGATAACTAAGATCTCATTGTTTTTCCTTTTAATGTGAAAGATATTTTCTATGTTTTTACAAAGACATAGGAATGTAAAGCAGTGAGTAATCGCCCCTAAGCAAGGGCTAAGGCAGGAAGATGCAATATACCGCCAATTCGGTTATTTCCATTCATGGACTGCAGTTTCGTGCTTATTATGCACTCATCAGCATGGAATAGGAAAGTAATTGAGTTGGAGGCAAAAATCCTCTTATAGAGCAAAGAAAGCCAAAAAAAAAAAAAAACTGCTGCCTTAAATTTTACGAGTTGTACCGTGCCAAGTGCGGTCGCTCGCTGGTATTCTAATTTCGCATTAGCCACCAGTTTTTTGGCTCTTTTTGTTCTTTTAGAAGATTTTTGCCTCCAGCTCGGTTACTTTCGCATTCCATGCTGATGAGTGCGTAATAAGCACGAAACTGCAGTCCATGGATGGAAATAACCGAGTTGGCGGTGTGTTGCATGTTCCTGACATAGGCATCTGTCTGACGAAATATTCACTCTTCTTCTCAGCGCAGAGACTTGACTCAAAAAAATACATTTTATGGCGCTGGCGAAACTTTCTGCAATCCAATAAGATAATAACGTCAGCTGTTTTCAGTATGTAAGGAGTTCCAGTCACTAGAAGCTTAACTTTACGGAATCAGATAGGTAATTTAGCTACTACATTCTCCCTAAAATACGCTATGTTTTTAACAAGTTGTAGTTAGCTACACTGCAAAAAATAAACCGTTGTTTTTACAGTATTTTACTGGCAGCAAACGTTCCAGTTTAGAACTGTAAAATGCACAGTAATGAACTGTAAAATTAGCAATTTTACAGGTTATTAATGTGAAGCAGCAATTTTGTAGTTTATTACCACAAAATTAGCCGTAAAAACAACAGTGTAGAAACAACAGTGTAATACGGGCAGCAGAGGTCCCAAATTAAAATTGTAAAATTCACAGTAATAAATTGTTCAATTATAAATTTTACAGTTAATTACTGCAAAGCAACAATGTTACAGTTTTTTACTACAAAAATAGCTGTATTGTACTGTAAAAACATTAACTTTTTACAGTGTACAAAAATATTGCTGTATCTAACTATGTAGTCCACTAAAGCAATTTATGTTTTTAATGGATCTTCTACAATGCAAACATATTTAAAACGTTCTTAAGAAAATATGGACAGCTGAAGTTCTGAAATTTTGACAGTAGCATACCTATCAAAAAGCTGGAGAGTTTCCCTTTAAAAGTCAGCAACCTTCCTTAAATTGATCTGTAATCTTTCTGAAGCATTCAAAAACCCTTCCGATAGAAAGTAAGGTTTTGGAACGAATTAGGAACACTTTAAGAATACTCATATATGTTCCTCGTAAGGAATTGGCTCTATCCTGATCCACAGGAGAGCTGCTAAAGCATTTTAGCAAATGTAGCAAGAACTGTTTCAGAATTGCATGCAATGTTCAATTGCAAGCAAATCGCGAACTGTTTATTTATTTGCAATTCTAGTACCCACAGACCGAATGTTGCTGTTCTCAAAGGTTAAGCCATTCTGGACTGGACTAAAGTTTTAGTTTACTTTGAAACTGGTAGCTAAACCTATGTTTTCTCAACAGTGATAAGTCTGCAGTAATTCAGAAAATGTTTTTAAATATATAGGGTGAGTTCTGGTAAGTGCGTACCCTTTTTTTCAAAGTTCATGTTCTCAAGGATGCTGCTCTGTTGAAAAATCTTGTACACTCACAATTTTTTTTTAGTTTTCTTTCTAGATCCTTTACTAAGATTTTCAAGCATATAATATGTCAAATAAACCATAAGCACAGGTTTTGTGACCTGGTTTATGACACCTATTCTAAGGTACGCACTTTCCCTACCTAGCGGGGTAAGTGCGTCCACCTTAAATTATGTGAATATGAGCAGGAAAAAACTTCTGGCACATATTAAATATGTTAGGTAGTTGCCTTGGGATAATTCATAATACTAGAGACCAGCACTTGCTTGCATGGATGAAACGCAATCAGTGATATCCCACGTGTCTTGCGAATAACTGTGATTTGAAGATTGAGAGAGTTGTGTCTGTGATTCTTCCTCTGTCCTTTTAATAAGACCAAGTGAGCAAATGTAAGTTGTTTTTATTTAGTAATAATCACTTATAGTCTACATAGGTTATTTTGGTTTACTACATTAATCAGTCTATGTTTAATCCAGGGTTCGCACTTACCCCTTCTTAAATGTAAGATGATACATGTGCGTGCAATGGCGTTGTTGTAAATGCGTACCCCTGTGATTTTCTTTAATTTTATTTGTATGGTAGATCGTTAGGTGACCTGAGTGAACAATTCGTTTCTTTTTCTTTCTTTTTTTTTTTTTTTAATAAATACGGTTTTAAAATATTTTTCTTATTAGAATTAGCAGCAGTAAGAAAAAACACAAAATAAAGAGCAAAAAAGGAAAAGAAAAGAATTGATCATGATATAATACGTGTACTTTTTTTTTCTTGTACATTGAAATAGTTTATCACAAGGTGTTCTTAATTTTCTTAAATATTATTCATTACTCCACCTTCGTTTTTTGAATCAGTTGGTTCCTTATTTAGTGTTTCACTTAATTTCATTGCTTCACTTGTCATTTTGGTTTAAATTATGTATAGCTTATGATCGCTATTTTCAACGAAAAATTTACTAACTGATATCTAAAAGCCAATATATTTCAGAGGTAATGAATAAAATTGAAATCTCATGCCGCATTCAATGTAAATATAAATACTTGATGAAAATGACGTCGGATTTATAATCGGCTTATAAAAGAGTTATAAGCAAAATTAAAGGTGAATTACGAGAGTCGGATTTTACACGCAATGGTACACACTTGCCTCATCATAATGGTTCGCACTTTCTCCACATAATAGTACGCATATGCCTCATGATAGTGGTACGCACTTGCCCCATCAAAATGGTACGCACTTACCCCCACCTTACTTTAAAGAAAGGGAAAGTGCGTACCGTCATATAAACAAATTTTATTTAGAGTATTTGATCAAAATACACCATGTATGTTATTAGTAGCTATTACTCAAAAGACACAACTTGTATTTCTTGACTTCAATTGCTTGGTATGACTACAAGAGAAACTGAAACAAAACCTTCTCAATCTTTACTTTAGAGTTTCTTTGAAGACATTTAATTTGACTCTGATTGTGTTTCTTCTATTAAATCCAGGCCTGAATTCTACCTATTGAAATTATCATTAGACTGTTTTCTAACATAGTCGATGTGTTGCAGAAGCCATTTCAGGACAGTGTTCACATAATTCCCAGTGGACGCACTTACCCCGTGGACGCACTTACCAGAACTCACCCTACTTGATTTTCACTGGAAAATGGTGGAAACGCGTAAAATTCCGAAACGTCGCTCGCAAAATCCGTGACGTCTCGATTTTTTTTTAGTGTATCACGAAATTACTTTAAAATTAAGTCATTGTATTTGTAATAGCGTTGTATGTCTATGAATAATGTTTCAGCAATTAAAGTAAAACATTTTTGCAGAAATAAAATTTCGATCCATTTAATTTGTTTTCGAGCAGAGTTTATGTTTCTGCTGATTGCATAAAAGACATACTATTTTGGATAGTCATGTCATGGCAAAAAGGAAAACATAATTACAGAATCAAGTAAGTTTTTTTTTATTTACCATAACAATTGCGTCTTACCCGGTTAATACACGAACAATACAACCAACATATTGCACTGCAAAAAGACCAAGATGGAAAAGAAAATACTACAGTCACAGCACTTGTATTTCGGGATAGGAAATTGTTGTGAGCATCCTTTCGTTACCATAGAAACCTTGTAGGAAGAAAAATAGACCAGGGTCGAAAACAATTAGTACCATTTGGTACCAGAATATAGAAGCCCTTTAGCAAGCAGCGGATGTCCTAGGCGGGCAGGACCAATTAGAGTAAGAATATCGATTGAGAGTGCATAAATAGGGGAGGAAGATACATTCTTTTCCTCTTAGAATCTTGGCGCCTTTTATCTTGTTTTTTCCACTTCTCTCTTGAACTCTATACTCGCTATTATGTGGCTTCCAGAAGCTCCATGGCACATATAGAACTCGGTGTCGTAAAAGAGTTTTTTTTCCCTCTCTCTTGCTTGTTATCTTTCTGGAGGAGAGTTACTTGGCCGAATTTTGTTCTTCGTTTCCTCTGAGAGATAAAACTGTAAATAAAATGGCTACCAGAAGAAAATGAAACCATAGAGTGGAAACTTTCTCTCGCTTACTGCTGAAATATTTAAGAGTCAAGTTTTTTTTTAAATTGTAGACAGTACTCCTAATTTGGTTATACATTTCTCTCTAATTCAAGTAAATGTATTCAATATGAATGTTTTGAAATTTTAATCTTTAGAAATAACTTTTAAGACTCTTCTGTTACGAATAAATGAATAAATTTATCACGTCGATTAAAATGAGCTACAACTAAAATGAGTTGTATTTCCGATCACCGTCTTCCTGTTTGTTGTTTATTTTTCGTCGGATAAGAGGAGCAACGGTTAAGGCGAACTTATTTTCAAAGGTCCTTTGGAGTTCAATTTAACGAAGTTCAACTTTAATATAAAAATCAGTAAAAATGCATCATTCAAACAAAAGTTAAAGTAACAATTTAGACCAGACTGAAAATTTTAGACGTTAAACGTGTTTTTTCTTGGAGTTTACCTAATATTTGTTCTTAACTCAAGGAAATATTTTCATAGCTGAAAAAACTTAAGCGTTTAGGGTATTTTTCAACCAGTGTGGATAGCTTTGCTCTACATCATATTTTTTACAGCACAGTCAAACCTCGTTAATTCGAATACGCATACGAAAAATTACTGTTTAAGAAATAATTCTTTCTTCCGAAAAATTACTGTAAGTTTAAAGGTCCTTTGGAGTTTTTTTAACGAGGTTTATCTGTATAATGAATTTTAAAATCATAAGAATCATAATCTTATTTTATATGTCAGAATACATATCTGTGACTTCATATTTTTTAAGGTAATTTTACATAGAAAAAAAAAGAAGCTCTAAGTTACCCTGAATGGCTGTATTTCTGTTAATTACCTTATTTATTTGTTACATTAATTGTGGTTCATAGAAGGTGCTCTTGTTATCGGTGTTTCTTAGAATACAATGTTAAAATATGCTACTTAGTAACAGCTAGGCTATTGATGTACAAATTAGGTAAATCTAAGACTTTTTTTGAAAAATTCTGCAGCGGCATTTTTGTCCTCACCATAGTTAACAGATGAAGGTAGCTTGTTGAACAGAGATGAAGAGAATACTATTTGCACTAACTAGAAAAATTGAAGAATTTCGGTGGAATTCATTGAAATAGTATAATTTTTGTTGTTTTACTTTAAAGAAAACTTATTTATTTATTTTTCTGTAAGACCCATTTCTTCAAGGTAACATAGCCAGCATTACTTGACCAGAGTTCTAGTTAAAAAGTAACTACAATGCAAGCGAAGCAATGCATTGTTAGGTAAGTGGGATAGGATAGAGATTTATAAAATATTTCAATGTTTAATGTGATAATACTATCGTATGCCTAATAATAATTGCTCAGGCAAAATTTTGCGATCCTTCAACACATTCTTTTTGAAACATTTTTTTCATCTTTACATTTAACTTCGTAAGATTTTTTTCCTATATCGCTTTTCTTATTTTGCAAAAGAAAAATCTGTACTGAAATTTTATGCATATTTAAAAAAAAAATCTATTTTTTAAAATACTAAAAACACGAACATTAAAAAAATATTTATTCCGTAAAACTAAACGTGAAATTTCAAAACGTATCATCTCTCAACAGTTTCTTTCCATTCACCGGGGATTAACACAACTCAAATGGAAATTCCAGAAAAAGTAACCCCTTAAGAATAAATCCTCATCTTTCAGAAACTCCGTGGAAAAATCAAACTCGCACCTCGCTATCGGTTTTTATATTTTGTTGATTTTCTGTTCTTTTACGTCGTTCCATCCAATAGCTCTCGAAACGGATCATTGAATCGTGTTCCTTTGTCACCCGTTGTCCACCCCAAAACTCCCTAAGAACGGTTTTTGAAAACGATTCTTCTTTAAAGTCTCAAAAATGTGGATCGCGCACCTCATTTAATGTTCGCTCCTTTTCGTGAAAAGAGAGATTATATGGCTCAGTAAGTTATTTGAGGAGTTAGCAACTTTTTCTTCTCCTTAGGAGGGCTTTAACTTAACAAATGCTGGCTTTTCAGTAGTATCTTTATTCGTGTGACTGCGATTGCGATGAAAGTGATATAAGTCGAGCATAAAGTTAAAAACTAAGACAGTATAGGGGAAATTTAAACGAAAGAAGCATGTCGTAGATCATAAGTGGACATTTTTCGAAGAAAATAAAAAAAAGAGTAATATTTATTGTTATAGTAGTTAAAAGTAACAATGTAGAATTTGTTGAAGAACTTGATAGATATATTTTTTTTTAATATTTGATTTATTAGAAGCCCGCTATAGCGAACCCGGGATCTAACGATCCAACGGCTTTAGCGAACATTTCAAATGATCCTAACTGAAGCCCTATATTGGTAATGTATTTTCAAATGCTTGTAACTATCACTAAACGCTAGAGAATCGGTTATAGTCATCTAAAAATTTCTAAAGTCTCCAGTTTTTGATAGCATTTGTCCCAACCACGTTCGAAACCAATTTTTCCATTCACAAACATAATCTTCTGAAAAATTTACTTCTTTTTCACTACAATACCCCAGTCCAAAGGACGATACGACATAAACTAGATAAGGAAGTTGTAGATATATTTACAGAGTAGTTGACAGAAAGTCACCAAAATAAACAAAAAGTGCAAAAGCGTGCAAACAAAAGTACTGTATTTTCCCCTTACTATTAGATAAATGAAAAATATACATGTCTATGGTTTGTTTATTACTGCTTGCCCTAGTTATTACTAATACTTTAGTTAATTTTTTCTTTAATCATTAATAGAAATATCATGTAATAAAGTCAATCATCAGAGCGATAGCTTGGAAAACGTGCAATTTTTTTATTAAAAATGTCAGATGTAACGAACTCTGTTACAGTGATATTCTAGTCAGAGAGTTCGTTTTAGTGTTGATTGACATGTGTCGTTCATTTCAACAGCAGTGTTGTTTCATGTTTTGAAAGCATGTTTTCTTCCTCATAAATTATATTACATTTACTGAAAGAAATTTATATTTGTAATTTTATAAATTTACACACATTTAGTAGCTGTATGTACGTACAAAAATTGTTACTGAAGATAATGCCATTTATCAAAAAAAAAAAAAAGGTGGTATCATTTAGTATATGGAGTTACATTACTTACTTTTATAATAAATGACACAAATATATATAAATACTTTTAAATTTTTTCTCAAAAAAAACTTATTAATGACAAAACCAATTCGCAAACTTCGCAACCATTAAGTCATGAGCAAGTAAAACCGTTTGATAATAAAATATGGAAAGCTTAAAAGTATAAACGGAAAAAGGAACTTCAAAATTCCTAAGTAAAAAATCTAACACTTAACTTTCGATACAATAATTATCGTCCGTATTTTTCGGATGAAAGTATTTCTTAACAGTAAAATTTAATTACAGAAACATGACGTATGCCAAAACGTAAAAAAAGGACATATCTGCTTTGAATTCTGACATTTTTAATTCAAATAAGGTTTTTCGCAGTTACTAATTGCGATGGGTGTGTATGTGTGATGCCACCAAGAGGGAGGAGGCTGACAGCCTGCATCACCCGAAGGAGTAGGGACCGGTGGACCTCCGAGGAGGTAAATGACGTCGGAGTAGGCTCCGAGCCGAACATCAAAAAGGACCAATAACTCACTATGCTCATAAATGAAAATTAATACACTGTATAATGAATGAATGCTGTTTTTACAGTATAATACAGCTAATATTATAGTAATAAAATGTAAATATTGCGAATTTTACAGTAATAAACTCAACTTGCTAATTTTATAGTTAATTACTGTACATTTTACAGTTTTAAATTTGAACCTTGCTGCCATTTTATACTGTTTGCTGTTTTTATAGTATGATATTTTTTGCTGTTTTTATAGTATGATACAGGTCAATTTTACGGCAATAAACTTCGAAATTGCTAACTTTACTGTAAAAAACTGTAAAACTGCTTGTTTTACAGTTTATAACCGTGCATTTTACAGTTTTAATTTGGAACCTCGGCTACCAGTATCAAGGGCGGATCCAGAAACGTTGCAAGTAATGGGCGATTGAGTTTTTTTCTACTTGCCCCCTTTTTTACCATATATCCTGGTTAACACATGTTTATTACAAATGTTTTGATCTTCAATTTCGAAAAAAATCCAGATTAGAGCTCCGAATCCCAACCACTTCTCATAGTATCAACGCAGATAATCTAAAATTGCCTTCTTTTTGAACTTCAAGATTGAAAAACGGCTGGAAAAATTCCCCCAAGGGAGGTGCGATCACCCCCATCGCCCCTAGCCAGTATTGTGCTGCAAAAACAACATTTCATTTTTGCAGTGTAGCATTTCGTATTGCTCAAAAAAGAAGAAAAAAAAAAACTGATGTTACCCTTAAGTAAACACAATTCGAATAAGAAACTACACGTGCACCAAGTTTGATCTACTATAATGATCAAAGAAGTCATCTTTATATTTTTAAATTGACGTTCACGTATATTCCTGCAGTCTTATTTACAGAAAAATATTCATTTTAAAATCGAATAAAACTACTTATTAGCAAGGGAATTACTTCAGCCAAATTAGGCTTAACTCGAAAGCCACATCCAATTTCCGTAAGAAGGCCACCGATAAGATCAGAAGAGAGAGAAACCTTGGATTGGGTGATTTAAGGCATGGAAGAAGGATCAGGCGATTAAGTCGAAATGTAGTTTTGGTAAACGGGAGTTTAAGGAAGTATTTTATTGAAATGGCTGGGGATTTAGTTGCTTCCTGTCATGGGCAGATTAGTTATTTTGGGAAATCCTTTGCCAGAATTTGGAGTTCTATGAGTTATGCTTTCATAAAGCATGGCATTAAAACGTAAAATAAATGCTGATTGTGGTTTAGATTTAATTTTTTCTTTTGAATCCAAAAAATCGAAAACTCAAAAGTACAGTTTTTTTTTGTCTTTAGAGTAATTCAAATTGCACTCCCCGCCCGTCTGTGGGACGTTTTCTTATCGTGTGCTTCATTTTCAGTTTTTGATGTCGGCACCATCTACATGAATTTAGTTAAAATTGTGCCAATGGGGAAAATTCGATAAGAATCAAGAAAAAAAATAATAATTAGATCTATTAAAATATTTTTTAAGCAGTGTAAGACTTTATAAATGCAGTGTATAAAAGTACGTTTGCCAATTGCATAGTATTGATTCTGGGAAAACTTCAGAGTTTACTACAGAATTAATCTTTATTTGGCATGATTTCGATTTGGTGACAGTTTGTCTTTTTTTCTGAAAAAGGATAATGATGTATCTAAGACTTTTATCAAGTCAAACTCTATTTTTATTTCATTAAAAGCAAAACTTTGTTTTCCTTCCTTTTTGTTCAAAAGATTTTTTGTTTTCATTTAGAAAATGGCTTTTTATTTCATTCGGCTAGTTCTTTTTTCAGTTTTCAAAGAGTTCAATTCGTAAAAACACTAGAGCTGGGTAGAAGATGGAAACGATCTTGATCAATAACGGACTTTAAAACCAATTCATGATACAGTAAACTCTCACTTATGCGCCGGCCCAGGGGACCGACAGAAAAAGGTGCATAACTGAGAAAGACGCATAACTGAAAAAGCCCATTCAGAAGTTTAAAACAATTCATATAATTTAGTGACAGCATGAATAAGAATGTTTCTGTACAAAATAAATTGATATCAATGACTGTTAGACAATTATTGTTGCTAAACGTATGCCATAAAGGGAAAAAACATAGCATTTGTAAATCTCAATCAATTTATATCCATTCAATTTATGTTAAAAAAAAATGCACATGGTAAGAAAAAAATCGGCGCATAAGTGAAATATTAACAAATTTATGCCCAAGTTTTTTTTACCAATTTTTTTCAATTTTTATCTGCTTGAAGCTCTTACTTGGAATGGTTTACACAGATTTTAGGCTTAAAATAGATCTCCGTTGCAATATTTATTAATTTATTAAACGCCTTGTTTATGGGACACTAGGCAGATATGTGCGCAAAATACCTTACTTGACTTTACTTTTGAAAAGGAACATTACAGAAGGCATCTGTGATCAAATTTAAGTAAATCACTTTAAAATAGTTTAATTTTATGAAAAATAAGTTCGCAAAAAACACTTACTTTCTGCGGCTATGCATGCTGGATCGTTGCTTGACTGATTTGTCTGAAAATATCTGTCAATAAATAAAATCTGGTGTCCAACTAGTGGTTCTATCTGGTTTTCTCAAGAAGAAGGACTATTGAACTTGTGAAAAACAGCTTTTTGTGAAATGATATACTCATTACAGGTTTTTGTACGCAGTAACTAACAAGCGTCCCGTTTTTAGGATAGTGGGCATAAATGGGTTAAACTTTAGAGCGACGCATAAACGAATGGAATTATCATTATTTTACTATGGAATGAACCGGGACCACTGAAAATCGTCGTATAAGGGAAAAAGGCGCATAAGTGAAGCGGTGCATAAGTTCACTGTATTTTTTGAGCAGAACTTCTTTTCCCCTGCAGTTCCAGTTGTCCCCATCCCGTTCATATATTTTCACTCGTATGTATTTATTTGTAAAGTAAAATATGTGACACCTAATTAAAATTCAACCCCAAAATAAAAGGAAACATTTTAATTTAGATTAGCTCAATTAAAAGTGCACCAATATTATTCGAAATGTTTATATTTATTGACTTGGTAAATATGTTTTACTTTAAAACTCTTAAGTTGCAATATTTTCAAAATTTACGCTTATCTCGAGGCTTATTTCACGACATGCGTATAAAGTTTTAAAAACAAAATTCTTGCACAAAACTCAGTGTTTGTTTTAAAACATGTTGGCATAGGAGTAAGGAAAAGCTGTTAGTAGCTGTAAGAGAAATTGTGCTCGAAAAGCTCAAGGGACGGACTAAAAGTTTAAATTGGTACTTATTCTTCGCCTTGCAAAGTGCATACTTTTAAAAAGCTTGAGGTAAGTTATTTTAATATTTTTTGTTAATAGTAATATTACTTCCAAACTTAAAGGATTAAACTAGGTTAATATGTAATTGGCTACAAAAAGAAAAAAAAAAAAAAACCGGGTGATTATCGCACAGTTTACCCCTTTTGCAATAGATACAATTCAGGGGAAAATTGTGTTTTGGTTGTGCTTTCCCAATTATAGTCGAGTCCACTTATTAGATTATCGGTGAAAAGAATATCCCGTGTAATATAATGCATTTTCAACGTACCAAACCGTTGTAATACGTTATTTTAACCCCGAATAATGGAATATCCCACTTATTAGAATATTTTGAATGACAAAATGGGTATGCCATTAAGCGGGCACGATTGTGTATTTAACTAGGCGGTAATAATATCTTAAAATATTATGCTATGAATTTTCGAAGTTGAACTTAATCTTTAACGTTCATTCTCTGGGCATCCTGCACTACAAAGTATATTTTTGTCTTGCACATTGTTTTACATATTTTACTACTGTATTTCGAAATTTTGCTTTGTTTCTATTGTCACTCGAGACCTTTTGCTTGAAGTTCTCATTTTAATACAGTAGTTTTTTTTTTCTTAAGAAAGCATTTATTTCTATTTGAAATTAAAATGTTCGTTTCATTGTGGGACAACATTTACAACCAATACATAATAAGTAATACAATATTATTATTATATTTTAAAAAATGGCAGAATTTCTGTCCGATACATACAACTTTTCAACATTAAACGATCATATGATCTTTGCATATTTAAGGCTTTTGTATGATCTGCTTCGTAATTTGATGTACAAAAAAGTAAAATGCATTGTCCTTTGTGGTTCATTTAAGGAAGATCTGCTTTAAATTCTGTTAAATTCTGTCTGAAAATTTTAAGCTCTGTTAGTACACAGCTTGAGAGTATAAAAATGCCGGTTTTCGACATATTTTAACGTTACAATCTTAAATACGTATTTAAATCCTTGCATACATTCAAAAGTTAACATGATACAACATGAGTAATGAAAAAAAAAGACAAAAACTATAATTAAATCTTAAGCCTAGGAAAGTTTTAGCACGGAATTTTTAGTGCTATTTAATTTGGCTAATTACGAAATTGAATGTCTTAAAGTACGAGAGATGACTATGCAATCCATAAAGTATTGCAACCCTATTTTACAGCGAAAAAAATACTTTTCACATTGTAAGAAAAAAAAACAAAAAGGAATAAAAGAATAAATAATAAATATATACTGTGTATCGAAACAGCGGGTTTTATTGAAGCTTTCTAATCATGCAAAAAAATTCCCCTTAAATTTTTGTTTGGGTATTTAAAGCAGTCAATTCTTAGAAAGAAGGTAATGTCTTTTAATTACAGAATAAAACTCATATATATTTATTTTTCTGAGGACATTTCAATTTTCTCGAAATAAAATTGTTTATCTTTCACTGTGGATTATAACTAGTCCCGCTGGTTATCATCCTCCTATTTTACTTTTTTCTACAAATATTCAATTTTAACAAGAAAATTAACTGTTTTGAATGAATTAATAATAAGAATATAATGATGCATATTAACAATAATAAACAGTCATAGTGACTTTCAACTATAAGACAGCTCTTTCTTTTAATGTTTTTTAGAATCGTTCCTTTAATGTTATCACAATAAAGGCAAATGGGAACAAATTCGTTGATTTGTGACTATATATACTGTTAACTATGAGGAAGCTATTTCTTTTAGTTTTTCTTAGAATCGTTCCTTTACGGTTATCACAACAAAGCCATACGGGAACCAATTCGTCAAATAGTGACTATATATAGTTTTAAATATAAAGAAGCTATTTCTTTTAATTTTTCTTAGAATCGTTCCTTTACGGTTATCACAATAAAGGCAAATGGGAACAAATTCATCGGTTTGTGGCTATATATACTTTTAACTATGAGAAAGCTATTTCTTTTACTTTTTCTTCGAGTCGCTTCTTTACGGTTGTCAAGAATAAAAACTAATGGGAACAAATTCGTCGATTTGTGACTATCCGTATGAACAGGACTGAACTATAGTTCAATTACGATTTTCCGTTTGTCTACTAAAGAAGAAAACACACCGTTCCGAATTTGCCGAATACTCTCCTAAATATCAAATATCTGTTTGCAAACATACCAACGTACGAGTAATATAATTCAACATCGGTCCTTATTTTACACGGGTCTTAGAGAGTTAAGAGATCCATAAATGGCGGAAAACTACTCAGTTGACATATGATGAGGTAGCATGGCCGTCAATATGGATCGCCATATAATGCAATCGTCCACGTTAACAATTTCCGTTAATGAAAGCTATATTCGCACTGATAAATGCATCACTGAAGGTGATCAACTGACACTGAGAAAGATTAATGCTTATATTAAGTTAACGTTTACGGCTATGTTGATTTGCATTAGTATCGATACAAGAATTGTTGAACTGTTGTGAAAGCCTGTTAGAGATGTATATTTATTTCTATATTTAAAATGGGTACATGCACTATATTTTCTGCACTAATTGCAAAAGTTTTTTTTTTGGAATCTTAGACTTCCAATCTAGTACAATCTCATCTATTTCAAGATAGTTAAACTCTTTATATGTTCTAATTTTAAGTAAATCTAATGATTTCTTTCAATACTTTATCCTGTATACTTCCGTTTCTTTGAACTGCTATAGCGTTTTGTTCCGTTCCGCTAAATAATTTTTGAGCTATTGAATTAAAGTAAACTCGGGGTTAATTTGAAATATAAGTATTTTTTCTAAATATGAATATTTAAATTAAATTTGTTGCGAACAAGTTAAATTTGTGTATTTTTATGGATAGTAGGACATTTGTGAATTTTTAGAGAGTAATTAATTGTAAAATTCTCAGATGATTAATTATGCATTTGAGCTTTTTATTTCTTTAGAAGAATGCCGACGGTTACTATAATGCTCCCTTGCAATCTAAATAAAAGTAATGATTACAAAATTTTCAAAAACTGGATGGGGGAAACCTCTATCTCCAAAAAGTAGAGAGTGATGGGGAAAACGGTGGTCATAGAGTGAAATTTTCCATACTTTGATATTCTCAGGGAATGTAACCTGGGCATATTGCCCAAAATTTAATCTCTCGACACATCCAAAATAAAGAAAAGGCTCTAAAATTCAAACATAACATTTTTTTAAACCCCAATTGACCATACAGTATTTTCTTGGCCATTTGTTTGCTATAGATTTCTCATTTTTGATCCCTTTTTGAAAACCTTTTTGATCATGTGTTTTTGAAATTCAAATGTTTTGCAAATTGCTATCGAATGTTGGGATGGATGACTTTAACTTTTATTTCCAATCAATTTCTTTAAAAAAATTATAGTAAAACGGTATCTGTTATATATTCACGTTGCACTTAACACTTAGAACTTTAAACGTTCGTTTATTATTTTCCGTAAAACTTCATTGCTTTCATACTTTGCATCAGCTTGGCATAGCCCTGCACTGCAAAAAACGTTGTTGTTTTTACCGTATAATACTCGCAGCGGAGGTTCCTTAAAACAGTAAAAGCATAGCAATGAGCTGCAAAATTATCTATTTTACAGTTTATTACTGTAAAACTAGCAATTCTACAGTTTATTACTGTAAAATTAGCAATTTTACCATAAAATTAGTTGTATTATACTGTAAAAATAACAGTATAATACTGGCAGCAGAGGTTCCAATTTAAAACTGCAGAATGCACTGTAATAAACTGTGAAACTAGTAATTTTACAGTTTATTACTGTGAATTAGCAATTTTAGTTTACTACTCTTAAGTTAGCAATTTTACAGTTTATTACTGTTAAGTTAGCACTTTTAGCTTATTACTGTAAACTCACAGTAAAATTAGCTATATCATACTATTTTATAGTGTGCTGCGCTTTAAACTCCAAAAATATCTATGCAAAAAAAAAAAAAAAAAAAAAAAAAACTTATTTTTCAGTTTACTTTCCCCAAAAGTTTCTACACCCCAAACTCCACCTTAAAAAATATCATTGTAGCATAATACCCAGAAAATTGAAATCATGAGACAAGAAATCTTCAACAAAGTCAACCTTTAAGAGCCCACAGAGCAATTTATGCCTCTCCCTTTATTCCAAAGTCGTATAATTTTCCCCTAAAGATACTCCGTGCGAGAAAGTTCATTATGTTTCACTCTTTCTTTGTGGAACCGTATCTAACCACCCCCAGAGTTCTGTAACTTGAAGATCATTTTGTGAAAATATTTTCTTTAGAAGCAGGTGGCTATGGGCTCTATAAGATCAATCGTTCAAGACCGGGTGCTTGCGTTTATTGGGTCTTGTCTCCAAGGTTCCAATAAATATTATTGCTGTTTCAAAATGTATTCGCTTGATAAAAGCAAATTCGAGTTTCAGAGTAAAAGTAGTATAAGCCTTAAGGGAATATATTACTTTGCTGTTCTTGAAAAGCTATATTTTCTGGATAATATCTTTAGAATACTTCTACGACTACATCCGATTATTACGAGCACTGTTGTAATGAACATTATTTGTTGCAGGAAAAACTTTTGTTGCAATATTATGTACTTATATTCAAGATAAAATAGTTTCAAAACAAAATTGTTGCAGTAAATATATTACTGCTGTTCGAAAACTTATTCGTATGATGAAAGCAAATTTGAAATTCAGAGTTATGTAGTATGAGCCCTGGAGGAATATATTATTTTGCGGTTCTTGAAAAGCTATATTTTCTGGATATCTTCTAAATACTTGCACTACTACATCCGATTATTACGACCGCTTTTCTAATGAGCATTTTTGGTTGCAGGAAAAAACCTTTGTTGCAATGTTATGTGCTTACTCAAGATAAAGCAGTTTCTAAACCATACTGTTGCAATAAATATTACTGCTGTGAAAAAACGTATTCATATGACTAAAGTAAATTCGAATTTTAGAGTAAAAGTTATATAAGCCTTAAGTGAATATATTATATTTCGGCTCTTGAAAAGTTGTATTTTCTGTATAATATCTTCTGAATACTTGTACCACTACATCCGATTACTCCGAGCACTGTTGTAATGATCATTTTTTGTTGCATGGGGAAACAATGTTTGTTGATTTGTTGTAATGTTATGTGCTTACTTAAAACAAAACAGTTCCAAAACAAAGTCCCAAAATAAAACGACATCAAAACATATATTACTGCTATTCAAAAATTTATTCGCACGATGAAAGCCAATTTCCATTTTGAAGTGAGAGTAGTATACGCTTTAAGGGAATATCATATTTTAAGACTCTATAAAAACTATATTTTCTGGATAATATCTTCTAAATACTTGCACGACATCTGATTATTACGAGTGTTGTTGCAGCGCAAGTTCTTTTTTTACATTAATTAGAAAAATATTAGATGCAATGTTATGTGCTTTCCCAAAAACAAAACAGTTTCAAAACAAAACGGTTCAATTACTGCTATTTAGAAAGGATTTTGTATAATGAAAGCAAATTCGAGTGTCAGAGTAAAAGTTGTATAATACTTAAAGGAATGTATTATTGTGCGACTCTTTAAACGGTTTACTTTCTGTAATATATCTTCTAAATGTTCGTGCAATTACATCCGATTATTACGAGTACTGTTGTAATGAGCATTTTTTGTTGCAGGAAAAAAAACCACCAGTTGCAATGTTATAAGCTTACTTAAAACAGAAAAGTTCTAAAACAAAGTTCAAACCAAAACTCATATATATTAAGAATTCTTTCAGGCACGTATGGGTCATTTTCACCATATGCTTACATTTCAGAATTTTTAAGTAATTTTTTTTAACTTGCTATTTTCTTTCGGAAACACGAACAGATGTTTAGTCACTTATTTTAGGTGTGTGAAAAAGTAATTGGTTGTACATTTTGATGCATAATTAAATATTCAAATGATGTTGTAAAACTTTAAGTTGCAAGGAAAATTGTCATCCATTACCATGTATATTAAGAATTCTTTCAGGCACGTATCACAATTTAAGGTCAAAAACCTTCTGATGTTTTGAGAAGCAAATAATGATAGGAAACCTACAGAGGCGACAACACATTGTGTAATTAGTTTTACCCTTAAACAAAAAGTCAATCAAAACTCTTTGATGACTCCTGATCGCAAAGTAGTATATGAGCGATTCCATACCAAATCACCGAAAAAAAAAAAAGTTGGTCGCACGACCGACTCGGATTTTTTTTTTAATTTGGTACACAGATTGATGGTATAGAGGTATGAAAAAGCCAAAAAGGAAAGTTACCTGCTCCACTTATTTTCTGAGATACATGCCCTCAAAGTTTGTCCGCCACGTCAAAATGCTAAAAAAGTGATGTTATTTAATGATTTTTTATAAAAAATCGTACTCGTGCAAAATAAAAGTGTGAGATATCTATGGAAACTAGTTACTCCAGGCATTCTGAAAAAAAATACTAGAACGTTCATAATGAAAATTGCCAAGGTACAGGGCTCTTTGAAGTTGTCACCACAAAAACTTGATTTTGCAGATTTTGCTAAAATTCAGGCATTTATTACAAAAAAAAGGCAAACAAAACCAAAGGTTTTCTCACTTTCTGGTAGTGTACAGGTCCTCCCTGTAAATTGCTACGCAATAAATTATTTGGGTTTCTCACTCCTTCTTGGAAATATTTTAGCTTAAAAATAAGCCATAAGGCAAAAAATGCGTTTTTGGCCATCTTGGCAGCCATTTTTCTCATAAAGGGGGAGCAGTAGAAACTTTAATTTTTTTTTAAAACAAGCCACTGATATGTTAGCTATTCACAGGAAAAGAGTTTACTTTTGGTTATTTCTCCCATTAAGAGATATCCTGCTGAAAGTATATGCATGTTTTTCGCGACGACCATATGCTTTTGTTCCCCCTCTCATGGACTTAAAATTAATTAAACCAAAAAATAATTATATATTTATTATTAGCTGTATTATCTACTCAATATGTCATGAAATTTAATTTATTAAATCATTGAACAATAAATTAGATAATTGATGAAAACAAGAAAAAGTATTTCTCTGATGCCTGAGCATTATGCATTCATAATTATAAAGCACTAAATACTTTCTTGAGAAATTAATTAACATAAATGAGCTCTAAATAGTTATATTATAAGCAATACCCAATCTTGTGATTGGGATACTCCTGTTTTTAATTGAAGAATTTCTTGAATATCACATGAATATCAGGAAAATAAATGAGGTCTTTTCGTTTGATGTAGGATACTTTATGACAAATTTCATTTGATGGGCTACTAACTGAGCATGGTGATAAAGAGCTATTAATTTCAGCTTCGAATTCCATTTTACCTTATTAACAGTTAAATATTTATAAAATAATTAAATAAATAATTTAATATAAAGCCATGCTTGAAGAATTAAAATTAGTGCAACTAATTTATTCCCATACTGATCTTTACAAAACTGACATGTGTTGAGCACTGATAAGAACTGACAAGAAAAGTTTACTCACTAAAATATTAGTTCACAGATACTATAAAGCATACATTCTATTTTCCACAAAATAATACTGCAACAAAGAACAAGGGTATCCTCCTGTTTATAGCCATCAATCAGGAACATCCAATCACAAGATTGGGTATTGCCTATGAGATAAATATTCGAAGCTCCTTTATTTTAATTGAGTTTTCACGAAATTCTTTAGTACCTACCCCTTTATACCCTTGTTCTTTGTTGCAGTATTATTTTGTAGAAAATAGAATGTACGCTTTATAGTATCTGTGAACTAGTATTTTAGTGAGTAAACTTATTCTTGTCAGTTCTTATCAGTGCTCAACACATGTCAGTTTTGTAAAGATCAGTATGGGAATAAATGAGTTGCACTAATTTTAATTCTTCAAGCATGGCTTTGTATTAAATTATTTATTTAATTATTTTATAAATATATAACTGTTAATAAGGTAAAATGGAATTCGAAGCTGAAATTAATAGCTCTTTATCACCATGCTCAGTTAGTAGCCCATCAAATGAAATTTGTCATAAAGTATCCTACATCAAACGAAAAGACCTCATTTATTTTCCTGATATTCATGTGATATTCAAGAAATTCTTCAATTAAAAACAGGAGTATCCCAATCACAAGATTGGGTATTGCTTATAATATAACTATTTAGAGCTCATTTATGTTAATTAATTTCTCAAGAAAGTATTTAGTGCTTTATAATTATGAATGCATAATGCTCAGGCATCAGAGAAATACTTTTTCTTGTTTTCATCAATTATCTAATTTATTGTTCAATGATTTAATAAATTAAATTTCATGACATATTGAGTAGATAATACAGCTAATAATAAATATATAATTATTTTTTGGTTTAATTAATTTTAAGTCCATGAGAGGGGGAACAAAAGCATATGGTCGTCGCGAAAAACATGCATATACTGTCAGCAGGATATCTCTTAATGGGAGAAATAACCAAAAGTAAACTCTTTTCCTGTGAATAGCTAACATATCAGTGGCTTGTTTTAAAAAAAAATTAAAGTTTCTACTGCTCCCCCTTTATGAGAAAAATGGCTGCCAAGATGGCCAAAAACGCATTTTTTGCCTTAATGCTTATTTTTAAGCTAAAATATTTCCAAGAAGGAGTGAGAAACCCAAATAATTTATTGCGTAGCAATTTACAGGGAGGACCTGTACACTACCAGAAAGTGAGAAAACCTTTGGTTTTGTTTGCCTTTTTTTGTAATAAATGCCTGAATTTTAGCAAAATCTGCAAAATCAAGTTTTTGTGGTGACAACTTCAAAGAGCCCTGTACCTTGGCAATTTTCATTATGAACGTTCTAGTATTTTTTTTCAGAATGCCTGGAGTAACTAGTTTCCATAGATATCTCACACTTTTATTTTGCACGAGTACGATTTTTTATAAAAAATCATTAAATAACATCACTTTTTTAGTATTTTGACGTGGCGGACGAACTTTGAGGGCATGTATCTCAGAAAATAAGTGGAGCAGGTAACTTTCCTTTTGGGCTTTTTCATACCTCTATACCATCAATCTGTGTACCAAATTAAAAAAAAATCCGAGTCGGTCGTGCGACCCCCATTCGGTGATTTGGTATGGAATCGCTCATATACTACGTATTTGTTTTTAGATATGTGATAAAACAATTTTCCATCTGATGGATTATTGCTGTTAAATTTTTGAAAACACTGAAAAATTACTGGTATTTTTCGTTGTCACAAATTTTTTCCCATTAAGTATTTATAATAATGTACGTGATATAATTAATGTTGTTGTCTTGTAGAATCTAGACGGACAATTTGAGGTGCAATGCTTCACTTTTACAACTGTACCGAAATTTGGTGTAAGTCCGGCTTCCACAGTACCAACATGCAGAAGACCCGTTTACAGGGTAGGCAAAGATTCACAGCAAAACAAGGCATTTCCGCAAAGAAAGGACTAGGACAGGAGAGGAAAAGTACATCCAACCCAGAGCCGGGGACTTGAACCCGTGCCAGACTTTTTTGACCAGTAGGCCTACAAACGGGCTAACCCGTTTTTATAGCATCTGTGGTGACCCATTTTTGGACCACCTAGTACTTCAAGTAGACTGTGCCTGTAGCCATTACTAACTACACAAGTAGTTCAAAACAAGACCCCCACGAGACGTTCATGTCTATACATTGTTGGTATAAGGTAGCAGCCGTTTACTTTACTGTATAAATTTGAAAGAGAGAGGTTTAGTTTAGTTTTACTTTCTTGAAAAGTTTTTAAGGAAACCTCAAAAATAGGAAAAATACTTCAAAACTAGGGTTATCTACTTAACTAGCTTTCACTAAAGCACATGATTCAGCACCCAAGGCCATTTTAGTCACTATTATTTTACTCTTCTTGATCCTCATTGGCTGCTATATTTGTGACTGCGTACAACACCCTCCCCCCATTTTCAGCAGGTTGCCCGTATTTGGTCCATAGCCCGTATTTGGACCACTTCTTCGAGCAACTTTAATTGTATGACTGCATGACTACTAACGTCTAAAACTTAATGAATTAAACAGATACATTATTAGCGAAGTTTGAAAACTGACATAAACCTAACAGCAAGGTGCAGGTATTGTATTCACTTCCATGTTACCTACATTTCAGGTAAGATACATACATTGAACTTACCGAACCAATCTAAAAAACTTCACAGCAAACCAAATAGACGTTATTAACGTAGAATTAAATAATAAAAGCTAAGAACAGAATAATAATGAATCATACTTTGTTTTACTTACTTACGTTACTCAAGTAAATAAGGAAAAAATATTAAAGGAAAACCTCACATTAAAAAACAGATCAAATTTTTAAATAAATAATGATAATTAACCGCAGAAAAAGCTTTCGACTACCCTTAGTGAGTATAAATTCTCTCAGAAATAAAACTGACTTGATACCCTCTAATTATTATTGTTTAATTCGATTAAAATGAACTACCCATATCGATTTCCACTTTTTGTTGTTTCTGAAATAAAATATTATGCTATTCCGGAGAATTTATAAATTAAAAACAGAAGCAAATTCTAATCTTTCGGAGTGAAAATAATCGATCAAGTTTCCCATCCTTTAAAACTGACTTGTACCACACATTGCCTGAACACACTTTTTAATATCAGTAGCTGGTGAGGAGGAATTATGGAGACCCTGTACTCTGCTTATTTCTTTTCTGCAGCTTTTTTTTCCTCCCTCGGCTAAGCCTTCCGAGTTGATTTGAGTTGAGAAGAAGCTAGTAGAAAGTGCATGACTGTCTCAGAGTTATTCAAAAATAAAAAGATAGGGGATTCAATAGGATTTTATCATGGGTTATAAAAATTGAGTCAAAGTAATAGTGGTTGTTTATTATTCTTAAACTTTTTTATTCTTCCTTGGACAAAAATTTGAAGAGAGAATTTTTCGTTATCAATATTATTTTGTTCGTGTTTTTTTTTAATAACATGTTCTGTGTATGTGCTAAAGTTTCAAGCATAAATGTCTAGATCATAAATGTTTCTAAACTATCCGTTTCTGGAAGAATGCTTTTTTGACTCTTTTATTCTTAAAAAATCTAAATTTTCTTTCACAATGTCGTTTTTGAATATGTAGTATTCTTGATATTCGCTTTGAGCAATTGAAGTGCTTTATGGCTGATCAGTTGGTTGTAAATCCCCCCCTCAAAAACGCCACTTTCTATTAGTTTAAGTAACCATTGGGAAAACATGTTCTAAATTAATACCTTCAAAGTTTAATCTAATAGGACATTACAACAATTGAGACATCTGGACATCTGCTAATTCGAACTTATTCTTGATTAAAAAATTTGAAAGCTAAAGTTTTGAGACAACTTAGCGTATCTTAAATTTTATCAAAATTTATTGCCTAAATGTAACGTTTCACGTCGATATTTAATGTAAAGTTGCATCTACTTTTGCTTTTAGAAGTGCAGTATATAGCCTTGCCAAAATATTATTAAGATTTGCTAATGAATTGTAATGATATTTTAGCTCATTTTAATTGAAGATTTAAAAAAAAGTGTTACACCGATTAATGCTTCCGTGCTTCCCTACATTTCTTTCACTACGTTCCCAAAGTTGTTAAATATGTTTAAGGTGAAGGTGACCTACCCGAATAGTCCACTAAAATGATTTTTCAGCTGCAAACCAATGTGTCAACATTTTTGAGGAATGCTCATACAGCGGAAAGAATCCATCCACATAACATCTTTTTTGCGAAAAGAACTCAGCTGGTGATATTCTAAAATGGTATAATGTACATTTTGATATGTGATCCCATTGATGTATAAGATGAAGATCACATCATCATGAAGGAAAACTCTTCAGACCGTTACTGATCCTTTTCCATGCTTCACTGTTGGAACAAGAATCCATTCTGGTGTGTGTGTGTAGGTACCAATAGTAACCTACTGAACTACTATGTTGGAGCTAAATATCCCACAAAAATTGCTTGTACCGTTTGCAGAGTACACTTTGAAAGCGTTGGCTGTACGATGCTTTTCCACCAAAGTAATGTTTCCCGTACACAAAGCGCGTCCCTCTATTGGCTGTTTTAAGTGTGTGCTTGTCGTGCGATTAATGTCACAAAACGTCTTCTGCTGCTACAAGAATAACCTGCTTCTTGCTATAATGTCCGATGATAGGGATTCGTGTAAGAAGCATGTTATCAATCAAGAGACGAAGTTTGCAATACAGCAACTTCAATCTAGAATAAAAGGAAATCCGTTCACCGCAAATAAATTTCCCTTGACAAGAGTTTTGATTTGATATGGAGTCTCATGTTGAAATTGTAGTCTTTGTTGACGTTAATGTAAGTGGAAAAGATCCCGAACGTCACTAAAAACATTAATAGCAGAAACTCTCCTGTGAGAAAAATCACTTCTTTGAATAATAGTTTCTGAAAAGTAGTCTTTTATGATGCGATTTCATATAAGACTACGATTCATACGATTACTAATTCATACGATTTGACCGTCGCCGGTTCAGGCGATTTGAGATATGATAGAAAAACGTTTTAGTTTACTTGAGAAAAGCTGTTTAAAAATTTACTGATCTTCTTCAAACAAATTTATCCCTAGTTTCAATTTCATGCTCTTTTGTTCTTACGTGAATTGTGAGAAACGGGAAAATTTTTTACATGTAGGTACGTTTCTGTAAATTGATATAGTTAACTTTGACATTTTCTTATCTTTATGTCAACAAATGGTTCTAGGTAGTAAGACAAACCTCTGCCAACACAGAGAAATAAACATTGGTTCCTTTTTTTGCCAAGTAGAAGCACGTTAACTTTACAGCTATGGTCTCATCTTTTTTCTTTCAGAAAAAATCAAAAACTGACTCTTTTGAAATTTTTAAGTCACTTATTCTAAAAAGAAAGTATGGAAAACAAAACATGAGAAACAAAACCGGGAATACTTCTCGGGTATATATGACTGCACAAGTTTATATTGTGAGATGCTATTTGAAGAATACATTATTGTTTACTTAATAAATTTAAGATCTGGATACGAAGTAACAAAACTACTTTATCAAACTTAAATGATCCATCAAGCAAAGTACAAAATGCTATACACTTGAATATTTTTGTTAATATGTTTAAGTTTGCTTACTCAAATTTGTAGCATTCAATGTAGCGATTGAGAAGATAGTTAGAAATACTCATCACAAACGCAACTGACTTACCTTTATTTTCCGGGAATTTTATTTTCATCGTAAATAAATAGCTCAGAGGAGCGGATATGAGGACGGCTGACAATTTTCTGCACATCACCGTAGACACTTTTTATTCTTCAGATCTCTTCGGTAGAAAGTTGATTAAGTGCTGAAAGAAACCGGAGCACAAAATAAAGACGAATTTATTGTTCAGGGGAAAAAATCCAGAAACATTGACGATATTTCAACCGATAATACAAGGAAGGAACATAAAATGCATACCTAAAGTTTAACGTTATTATTTTCCTCGAGCTAACGGAAGCATCCATTTTATTGAATTCTTATAACAACTAGCTTTAGTTATAAAAACCCTACCTTAAAGGTCAAAGTGGCACAATGAAAAATGTTTGTCTGTGAAATATGAATTGAATGGAATTGGATTTTGCAACGAAACTTGTAAAATGAGCTCTACTTCTTTCATTATAACATACTTTTCATTCAAGATTTTATAACTATATATGAGATTTTGTTTAGTAATGTAACCAATTGAAACAAAGAAAAAATTAGGGA